>JAPZAG010002569.1:0-16057 GCA_027475135.1 Bactrocera correcta | reverse complement strand
ATAAAGTCGATTTTCTTGTATATATGCTTTAAAGCAAACGATATCGAAATGCTTCAAATAACTGGTTTAGCATATTTAAGTTAACAAACCTTCTTTAACTAACTGAAGTTAATATAAAGCCATAACGGTATAACGGCAGTGCATTTGGAAGAATTCCGTAATCTTATATTTAGGTATTAAGTCGATTTTCTTGTATATACACATTTAGCAATCCATATCGAAATGCCTCAAATCATTAGTTTAACATATTTAAGTAAATTAACCCTCTTTATCTTACTGAAGTCTACAAACGCATTAATTGCATAACGGCAAAGCATTTAGAAGAATTACGTAATCTTATATTTAGGTATAAAGTCGATTTTGTTGTATATACACATTTAGCAATCGATATCGAAATGCTTCAAATCATTAGTTTAACATATTTAAGCTAATTAACCCTCTTTATCTTAATAAAGTCTACAAAAGCCTTAGCGGCATAACGGCAGTGCATTTGGAAGAATTCCGTAATCTTATATTTAGGTATTAAGTCGATTTTCTTGTATATACACATTTAGCGATCGATATCGAAATGCCTCAAATCATTAGTTTAACATATTTAAGTTAATTAGCCCCCTTTATCTTACTGAAGTCTACAAACGCCTTAACGGCATAACGGCAGTGCATGTAGAAGAATTCCGTTATCATAGTTTAGGTATAAAGTCGATTTTCTTGTATATACACATTTAGCAATCGATATCGAAATGCCTCAAATCATTAGTTTAACATATTTAAGTAAATTAACCCTCTTTATCTTACTGAAGTCTACAAACGCTTTAATTGCATAACGGCAAAGCATTTAGAAGAATAACGTAATCTTATATTTAGGTATAAAGTCGCTTTTCTTATATATACTCATTTAGCAATCGATATCGAAATGCCTCAAATCCTTAGTTTAACATATTTAAGTTAATTTACCCTCTTTATATTACTGAAGCCTACAAACGCCTTAACGGCTTAACTGCATGTAAAAGAATTCCGTTATCTATATTTAGGTATAAAGTCGATTTTCTTGTACACACACATTTAGCAATCGATATCGAAATGCCTCAAATCATTAGTTTAACATTTTTAAATTTAACTAACCCTCTTTATCTTACTGAAGTCTACAAACGCTTTAATTGCATAACGGCAAAGCATTTAGAAGAATTACGTAATCTTATATTTAGGTATAAAGTCGATTTTGTTGTATATACTCATTTAGCAAGCGATATCGAAATGCCTCAAATCATTAGTTTAACATATTCAAGCTAATTAACCCTCTTTATCTTACTGAAGTCTACAAACGCCTTAACGGCATAACGGCAGTGCATGTAGAAGAATTCCGTTATCATATATTTAGGTATAAGGTCAATTTTCTTGTACATTCACATTTAGCAATCGATATCGAAATGCCTCAAATCATTAGTTTAACATATTTAAGTAAATTAACCCTCTTTATCTTACTGAAGTCTACAAACGCCTTAATTACATAACGGCAAAGCTTTTAGAAGAATTACGTAATCTTATATTTAGGTATAAAGTCGATTTTCTTTTATATACTTATTTAGCAATCGATATCGAAATGCCTCAAATCATTAGTTTAACATATTTAAGTTAATTAACCCTCTTTATCTGACTGAAGTCTACAAACGCCTTAACGGCATAACTGCATGTAGAAGAATTCCGTTATCATATATTTAGGTATAAAGTCAATTTTCTTGTACATACACATTTAGCAATCGATATCGAAATGCTTCAAATAACTGGTTTAACATATTTAAGTTAACAAACCCTCTTTAACTAACCCAAGTTAACATAAAACCATAACGGTATAACGGCAGTGCATTTGGAAGAATTCCGTAACCTTATATTTAGGTATAAAGTCGATTTTCTTGTATATACACATTTAGCAATCGATATCGAAATGTCTCAAATCATTAGTTTAACATATTAAAGTTAATTAACCTTCTTTAACTTATTGAAGTTCATATAAAGCCATGGCGGCATAACAGCAGTACATTTTGAAGAATTCCGTAGTCTTATATTTAGGTATAAAGTCGATTTTCTTGTATACATGCATTAAGCAATTGATTTCGAAATGCTTCTAATAACTGGTGTAACATATCTAAGTTAATAAACCTTCTTTAACGAACTGAAGTTAACATAAAGCCATAACGGCATAACGGCAGTGCATTTAGAAGAATTCCGTCAGCGTATATTTAGATATAAAGTCGATTTTGTTGTATATGCACATTTAGCAATCGATATCGAAATGCCTCAAATCATTAGTTTAACATATTTAAGTTAATTAACCTTTTTTAACATATTGAAGTACATATAAAGCCATGGCGGCATAACGACAGTACATTTAAAAGAAGAATCCCGTAATCTTATATTTAGGTATAAGGAAGATTTTCTTCTATATATGCACTTAGCAATCGATTTCGAAAATCTTCAAATCATTAGTTTAACATATTTAAGTTAATAAAGCTTTTTTAACGCACTGAAGTTAACACAAAGCCATGGCGGCATAACGGCAGTTCATGTAGAAGAATTCCGTAATCTTATATTTAGGTATAAAGTCGATTTTCTTCTATTTACACATTTAGCAATCGATATCGAAATGCCTCAAATCATTAGTTTATCACATTTTAGTTAATTAACCTTTTTTAACGTATTGAAATTGACATAAAGCCATTGTGGCATAACGAAAGTACATTTGGAAGAATTCCGTAATCTTATATTTAGGTATAAAGTCGATTTTCTTGTATATATGCATTAAGCAATCGATATCGAAATGCTTCAAATAACTGGTTTAACATGTTTAAGTTAATAAACCTTCTTTAACTAACTGAAGTTAACATAAAACCATAACGGTATAACGGCAGTGCATTTGGAAGAATTCCGTAACCTTATATTTAGGTATAAAGTCGATTTTCTTGTATATACACATTTAGCAATCGATATCGAAATGCCTCAAATCATTAGTTTAACATATTTAAGTTAATTAACCCCCTTTATCTTACTGAAGTCTACAAACGCCTTAACGGCATAACGGCAGTGCATGTAGAACAATTCCGTTATCATATATTTGGATATAAAGTCGATTTTCTTGTATATACACTTTTAGCAATCGATATCGAAATGCCTCAAATCATTAGTTTAATAAATTTAAGTTAATTAACCCTCTTTATCTTACTGAAGTCTACAAACGCCTTAACGGCAAAACGGCAAAGCATTTAGAAGAATTCCGCAATCTTATATTTAGGTATAAAGTCCATTTTCTTGTATATACTCATTTAGCAATCGAAATCGAAATGCTTCAAATCATTAGTTTAACATATTTAAGTTAACAAACCTACTTTAACGCACTGAAGTTAACACAAAGCCATGGCGGCATAACGGCAGTGCATGTAGAAGAATTCCGTTATCATATATTTAGGTATAAAGTCGATTTTCTTGTATATACTCATTTAGCAATCGATATCGAAATGCTTCAAATAACTAGTGTAACATATCTAAGTTAATAAACCTTCTTAAACGAACTGAAGTTAACATAAAGCCATAACGGCATAACGGCAGTGCATTTGGAAGAATTCCGTAATCTTATATTTAGGTATAAAGTCGATTTTGTTGTGTATATGCATTTAGCAATCTATTTCGAAATTCTTCAAATCATAAGTTTAACATATTTAAGTTAATAAAGCTTCTTTAACGCAACGAAGTTAACATAAAGCCATGGCAGCATAACGGCAGTGCATTTAGAAGAATTCCGTAAGCTTATATTTAGGTATAAAGTCGATTTTGTTGTAAATACACATTTAGCAATCGATATCTAAATGCTTCAAATCATTAGTTTAACATATTTAAGTTAATTAACCCCCTTTATCTTACTGAAGTCTACAAACGCCTTAACGGCATAACGGCAGTGCATGTAGAAGAATTCCGTTATCATATAATTAGGTATAAAGTCGATTTTCTTGTACATAAACATTTAGCAATCGATATCGAAATGCCTCAAATCATTAGTTTAACATATTTAAGTTAATTAACCCCCTTTATCTTACTGAAGTCTACAAACGCCTTAACGGCATAACGGCATTGCATGTAGAAGAATTCCGTTATCATATATTTAGGTATAAAGTCGATTTTCTTGTACATACACATTTAGCAATCGATATCGAAATGCCTCAAATCATTAGTTTAACATATTTAATTTAATTAACCCTCTTTATCTTACTGAAGTCTACAAACGCCTTAATTGTATAACGGCAAAGCATTTAGAAGAATTACGTAATCTTATATTTAGGTATAAAGTCGATTTTCTTGTATATACTCATTTAGCAAGCGATATCGAAATGCATCATATCATTAGTTTAACATATTTAAGTTAATTAAACCCCTTTATCTTACTGAAGTCTACAAACGCCTTAACGGCATAACGGCATTGCATGTAGAAGAATTCGGTTATCATATATTTAGGTATAAAGTCGATTTTCTTGTACATACACATTTAGCAATCGATATCGAAATGCCTCAAATCATTAGTTTAACATATTTAAGCTAATTAACCCTCTTTATCTTAATAAAGTCTACAAAAGCCTTAACGGCATAACGGCAGTGCATGTAGAATAATTCCGTTATCATATATTTAGGTATAAAGTCGATTTTCTTGTATATACTCATTTAGCAATCGATATAGAAATGCTTCAAATCATTAGTTTAACATATTTAAGTTAATTAAACCCCTTTATCTTACTGAAGTCTACAAACGCCTTAACGGCATAACGGCATTGCATGTAGAAGAATTCGGTTATCATATATTTAGGTATAAAGTCGATTTTCTTGTACATACACATTTAGCAATCGATATCGAAATGCCTCAAATCATTAGTTTAACATATTTAAGCTAATTAACCCTCTTTATCTTAATAAAGTCTACAAAAGCCTTAGCGGCATAACGGCAGTGCATTTGGAAAAATTCCGTAATCTTATATTTAGGTATTAAGTCGATTTTCTTGTATACACACATTTAGCAATCGATATCGAAATGCATCAAATCATTAGTTTAACATATTCAAGTTAATTAACCCCCTTTATCTTACTGAAGTCTACAAACGCCTTAACGGCATAACGGCAGTGCATGTAGAAGAATTCCGTTATCATATATTTAGGTATAAGGTCGATTTTCTTGTACATTCACATTTAGCAATCGATATCGAAATGCCTCAAATCATTAGTTTAACATATTTAGGTAAATTAACCCCCTTTATCTTACTGAAGTCTACAAACGCCTTAATTACATAACGGCAAAGCATTTAGAAGAATTCCGTAAGCTTATATTTAGGTATAAGGTCGATTTTCTTGTATATACTCATTTAGCAAGCGATATCGAAATGCATCAAATCATTAGTTTAACATATTTAAGCTAATTAACCCTCTTTATCTTACTAAAGTCTACAAAAGCCTTAGCAGCATAACGGCAGTGCATTTGGAAGAATTCCGTAATTTTATATTTAGGTATTAAGTCGATTTTCTTGTATACACACATTTAGCAATCGATATCGAAATGCCTCAAATCATTAGTTTAACATATTTAAGTTAATTAACCTCCTTTATCTTACTGAAGTCTACAAACGCCTTAGCGGCATAACGGCAGTGCATGTAGAAGAATTCCGTTAGCTTATATTTAGGTATAAAGTCGATTTTCTTGTATATACACATTTAGCATTCGATATCGAAATGCTTCAAATCATTAACTTAACATATTTAAGTTAATTAACCTTCTTTAACGTATTGAAGTTGATATAAAGCCATGGCGGCATAACGGCAGTGCATTTAGAAGAATTCCGTAATCTTATATTTAGGTATAAAGTCGATTTTTTTGTATATACACATTTAGCAAGCGATATCGAAATGCTTCAAATCATTAGTTTAACATGTTTAAGTTAATTAACCTTCTTTGACGTGTTGAAGTTGATATAAAGCCATGGCGGCATAACGGCAGTGCATGTAGAAGAATTCCGTTAGCTTATATTTAGGTATAAAGTCGATTTTCTTGTATATACACATTTAGCATTCGATATCGAAATGCTTCAAATCATTAACTTAACATATTTAAGTTAATTAACCTTCTTTAACGTATTGAAGTTGATATAAAGCCATGGCGTCATAACGACAGTACATTTGGAAGAATTCCGTAGTCTTATATTTAGGTATAAAGTCGATTTTCTTCTATATATGCATTAAGCAGTCGATATCGAAATGCTTCAATTAACTGGTTTAACATACTTAAGTTAATAAACCTTTTTTAACGAACTGAAGTTAATATAAAGCCATAACGGCATAACGGCAGTGCATTTAGAAGAATTACGTAATCTTATATTTAGGTAAGAATTCGATTTTCTAGTATATACTTATTTAGCAATCGATATCGAAATGCTTCAAATCATTAATTTAACATATTTAAGTTAATAAAGCTTCTTTAACGCCTGAAGTTAACATAAAGCCATGGCGCCATAACGGCAGTGCATGTAGAAGAATTCCGTAATCTTATATTCAGGTATGTAGTCGATTTTCTTGGATCTACATATTCAGCAATCGATATCGAGATGCTTCAACTCATTAGTTTAACATACTTAAGTTAATAAACCTTCTTTAACGGACTGAAGTTGGAATAAAGCCATGGCGGCATAACGGCAGTGCATGTAGAAGAATTCCGTTATTATATATTTAGGTATAACGTCGATTTTCGTGTATATACACATTTAGCAATCGATATCGAAATGCTTCAAATCATAAGTTTAACATATTTAAGTTAATTCATCCTCTTTGTCTTACTGAAGTCTACAAAAGCCTTAACGGCATAACGGCAGTGCATTTGGAAGAGTTCCGTAATCTTATATTTAGGTATAAAGTCGATTTTCTTGTATATACACATTCAGCAATCGATATCGAAATGCTTCAAGTCATTAGTTTAACATACTTAAGTTAATTTACCTCCTTTATCTTACTGAAGTTTACATAAAGCCAAAACGGAATAACGGCAGTGCATGTAGAAGAATTCCGTAATCTTATATTTAGGTATAGAGTCGATTTTTTTGTATATACACATTTAGCTATCGATATCAAAATGCTTCAAATCATTCGTTTAACATATTTAAGTTAGTTAACCTTCTTTAACGTAATGAAGGTGATATAGAGCCATGGCGGCATAACGACAGTGCATTTAGAAGAATTCCGTAATCTTATATTTAGGTATAAAGTCGATTTTGTTGTATATACACATTTAGCAATCGATATCGAAATGCTTCAACTCATAAGCTTAACATATTTAAGTTAATAAACCTTCTTTAACGATCTGAATTTGGCATATAGCCACGGCGGTATTACGGCAGTGCATGTAGAAGAATTCCGTAATCTTTTATTTAGGTATAAAGTTGTTTTTCTTGTATATACTCATTTAGCAATCGACATCGAAATGCTTCAAATCATTAGTTTAACATATTTAAGTTAAGAAACCTTCTTTAACGAACTGAAGTTTACATAAAGCCATAACGGTATAACGGCAGTGCATTTGTGAGAATTTCGTAACCTTATATTTAGGTATAAAATCGATGTTGTTGTATATTCACATTTAGCAATCGATATCGAAATGCCACAAATCATTAGCTTAACATATTTAAGTTAATTAACTTTCTTTAACATATTGAAGTTGATATATAGCCATGGCGGCATAACGACAGTACATTTGGAAGAATTCCGTAATCTTATATATAGGTATAAAATCGATTTTCTTGTATATATGCATTAAGCAATCGATTTCGAAATGCTTCAATTAACTGGTGTAACATATCTTCGTTAAAAAACTTTCTTTAACGAACTGAAGTTAACGTAAAGCCATAACGGCATAACGGCAGGGCATTTAGAAGACTTCCGTAAGCTTATATTTAGGTATAAAGTCGATTTTGTTGTATATACGCATTTAGCAATCGATATCGAATCCTTAAATCATTAGTTTAACAAGTTAAGTTAATTAACCTTCTTTAACGTATTGCAAGAATTCCGAAATCTTATATTTAGGTATAAAGTCGATTTTCTTGAATATATGCATTTAGCAATCGATTTGGAAAATCTTCAAATCATTTACATAAAGCCATGGCAGCATAACGGCAGTGCATTTAGAAGAATTCCGTAATATTATAGTTAGGTATAAAGTCGCTTTTCTTGTATATACTCATTTAGCAATCGATATCGAAATGCTTCAAATCATTAGTTTAACATATTTAAGTAAATAAACCTTCTTTAACTAACTGAAGTTGATATAAAGCCATGACGGTATAACGGCAGTGCATTTGAAGAATTCCGTAATCTTATATTTAGGTATAAAGTCGATTTTGTTGTATATATGCATTTTGCAATCGACATCGAAATGCTTCAAATAACTGTTTTAACATATTTAAGTTAACAAAACTTCTTTAACTAACTGAAGTTAACATTCTATAATGGCAACCCTTTGTTATGAAGCGCGCAAAAATAATTGAACAAAAGTTAAATATTGAATAAAATTAACAATAATTGTTCTTTAGCAGTTAATTATTGTTTAGTGCAGTGATTATCAAAATAAATCCAAATCTCTTCTGTATGGTATGTTATATGACTCAAAAATGCCTCCCAAAAAAACCATTCAACCGCAGCTTTGTGCCGTTTGTAAAATGGTCGCTAATTCACCAAGTGTAATGTGCGCAAATTGCCGCTCATGGACCCATTCCAAATGTGCGAAACTTAATAGAGCGGAATTCACCGAGCTAGCAAATAAAATAAAGCATCAAGGTCATCAATGGAAATGTGAAACATGCCGTTTGGAGGTTAGTATCGTCACTCAAGATGATCTTGACTGTGAAAGTGACGACGATGGAAACATCACCATGCTTAAACTTAAACGTCTGCTTGATGACCAGTATTCAAAGATCACAACATCTTTTGAGAGTAAGTTCAATAGTTTTAAGACCGCCATTGAAAAGAATGTTAATGACATCAGAAGGGAGGTCTCAAGTTTATCCAAGCAGCACAAAGATTTGTCTAATACATGTTCTACTCTTGATAACAGACTAAACTCAGTAGAAAACAAGCTCGAAACTTTCACTAGCGCAGCAGCTCCAACTGAGGAAATTTTAGCAGAGTTTTCCGAACGCAAAAAACGGGAATCAAACGTCGTTATGTTGAATGTTCAAGAGTCAAGGAGAGCTGATGGCAAAGACCGTCTTGATGAAGATAGAGCTACCGTCCAGTCCATCTTACCAATCGATTTGCCTGTCAGTTTGGATGAACTGAAACTCCGACGATTGGGTCGCCCAACTGCTGGCCGTAACCGCCCGCTGCTAGTGGAAACAACTTCCCCATCCGTTGCTCGCGCTATATTAAAGTCTAAACCACCCGAACCTGTTGACGGAACACCCAAAGTCATATTTAAATCAGATCTCACTCCCGCTCAGTTGACGCACCTCAAGAACCTTCGCACACAGCTGAGTTCTCTGGTGAAAAAGGGGGATTCCTCGAAGACAATAAAATACGTTAATGGCGTCCCGAAATTAGTCAATAAGAATTTTCGCTCGTTCAACGATAAGGGAAATTCAAACAAACTTACACATCCACTATCAGAATGTGAGGGGACTACGAACCAAGCTCGGCAGTTTTCTCACAGCAGCAGCGATTAGTAGTTTTGATGCATTCTGCATCACTGAATCATGGCTTCACCCAGCTATCCATGATGGGGAAGTTATAGATGATTCATTCAGTATTTACAGGAAGGATAGAAACAATATCACAAGTGACGGTGAACGAGGTGGAGGTGTTTTCATCGCAATAAAGAAGTTTGTGCCCGCGGAATGTATCCCAGTCATTGATGATAGTATTGAACACATATACGTAAAAATCAAGTGCAATAGATCAGACATCATTATTGGATGTGTCTACATTCCTCCGAGAGCATCGCTAGTCGTATACCAAGCGTTCCTTGATACACTCCAGTACCTGAAAGAAAAGCACAAAAATGCCAACTTCCTCATCACGGGGGATTTTAACCTTCCAAGTAGCTCGCCGTATACAGACTGTGTAAATTTGCTTTATGAAGGCTTTTCTCTTTTAGAATGCCGCCAATTTAACAACATTCAAGCCGATAGTCACAATTTACTCGATCTCTGTTTCAGTAATCAGCATATACATGTTTATCACACACAGGCAATTACTACAATGGATCGATACCACCCAGCACTTGGTATCACGATTGAACTCCAGCTCAGCCTCAAACCAGTAACTATACCTTTCTATGATTTCCAAAGTGCTGACTATGGGAGTCTTAACGCATTCTATCAAAACGTTGATTGGACGGGACTGTATTCATCCACTACCCTTGACAGCAAATTAGTAGTCTTCTATGACATCATTCAAAGAGGTATATCTACCTATGTGCCTGTCCGTTCACAGAATAACAACAACTTTCCGTACTGGTTTTCAAGTGAATTAAAACGCAAAATGATACTCAAGAAGGAAGCCCATACTACCTTCAAGAAGTGCAACTGCAAAGAGAACTATAGAAAATTTAGAGAACTCAGGAAAGAATGTAAATTTCTCAATAAACAATGCTACAGGAATTACATAGACAAGGTTGAACGACAAGTACAAGACGACGCTAATGTGTTCTGGAAGTTTGTTAGACATAAAATAAGAGGTAATGGTGACATCCCGTCCACCATGTACTGGAATAATCTGACGGCAGATTCAGGTATCGACATCAGCAATATGTTCGCATCCTTTTTTAATAGTGTGTGCAACCAAGATTCTCACCAGTGCTCACCACCAACTGAAGTAGAACCAGCTCCCACTGTCATTATGGATGAATTCGGGGTTAACATCAATGATGTCCGTATAATGTTGTCAACACTGAACTTGAAGAAAGGTGCTGGTCCGGACGGCTTACCAAATAGTTTTCTTAAATACTGTGCATACAGCCTCAGCGAGCATATTACACACCTATTCAGTTACTCTCTACAAAGCGGAGTCTTTCCTACTATATGGAAATCATCCTACATCTGTCCGATTCACAAGGACGGCCCAAAGTCTGAGGTCGTTAACTATAGGCCAGTTTGTATCCAATCAGCTTTGGCCAAGCTTTTCGAGAAGATAGTTCTTCCACAACTCACGGCATTCTTTACAAACATTATCACCAACAAGCAGCATGGTTTCGTCGGCGGTAGGTCGACTTCCTCTAACCTGTTTATCTACGTTAATTATTTACTAGATGCCCTAAACAATGGCCACTCAGCTCACACCATTTACACCGATTTCAGCAAGGCGTTTGACAGGGTGGATCATACTATTCTGCGAAACAAACTTAGAAGATACGGTATATGCGGTAATGCACTGAATTGGATTCAATCATATCTTACAGGAAGGCATTTCCAAGTCAAAGTAGGTGGATACCTGTCTGCTAAGCATAATGTAACCTCAGGAGTACCTCAGGGGTCACATCTGGGGCCTATTCTCTTTAATATTTTTGTAAACGATATTGGCGATAACTTTCAATCGGAATTTTTGCTTTATGCAGACGATCTGAAGATCTTCAGAATGATAACCTGTGAGCAAGATCTTCGGGTTCTTCAGAATGACATAGACAAGCTTTCGTTGTGGTGCCGATTAAACAAATTGGACTTGAATGTAAAAAAATGCGTAACTGTATCCTACTCACGGTCACATATCAGAATACCAGCTAATTATTTTCTAAACGATGAATTGTTAAGTGAAGTGGATCATGTAAAGGACCTGGGTATCATCATAGACAATAAACTGACGTTTAACAAGCATATTGAAAAGATCACTCTCCAGGCATTTAAGGTTCTGGGATTCATTACTAGAACTAGCAAAGATTTCACGAATCCCATCTCACTGCTACGCCTTTATTCATCTATGGTTCGGCCAATTTTAGAATATGGCACTGTAATTTGGTCGCCTTACACTGATGCTGCCTGTAGTCGTATTGAAAAAATACAATCAAAATTATGTAAATGTATTGGCTATCGCTATGGTATTCCTGGTGGGTACAACACAGTGTCTGATGTCTATGAATACTATAACATAAACAGCCTGCAAGAACGTCGTCAAGTAGCTGACATGTTATTCTTTTTCAAAGTCATGAACGGCCTTATCGATGCGCCAGACATCATCAGCATTTTCGAACTCGCATCAGTGGGTCCCTCACTGAGACATAACCGTCTCCTGATGACTACGAAAACAACCAAGAGCTACGTTTTCAACGGTCCTCACAACCGTCTGGCCAGGCTCGTCAACTCATTGCATAGTGATGTGGACTTCTATAGTGGATCACTCAGGGTCTTCATCCCGGATATCAAATCACGTCTACTGCAATATCCCTAGTCTCACCTTTTACACTTTCTCCTTCCTAATTTGCTAGTCTTACAACTTTTGTTCAATTTATAGCCTTATTTATACTAGTGTTAAATACTACTTAATCCCTTATATTTAATTACATAACAATTATTACATAATTTCAAATTATATAGTTGTATAAAGCCGTTTGGCGTATGTATACTTAAAATAAAATAAAATAAAATAAAATAAAGCCATAACGGTATAACGGCAGTGCACTTGGAAGAATTCCGTAATCTTATATTTAGGTATTAAGTCGATTTTCTTGTATATACACATTTAGCAATCGATATCGAAATGCCTCAAATCATTAGTTTAACATATTTAAGTTAATTAACTCTCTTTATCTTACTGAAGTCTACAAACGCCTTAACGGCATAACGGCAAAGCATTTAGAAGAATTACGTAATCTTATATTTAGGTATAAAGTCGATTTTCTTGTATATACACATTTAGCAATCGAAATCGAAATGCCTCAAATCATTAGTTTAACATATTTAAGTTAATTAACCCTATTTATTTTACTGAAGTCTACAAATATCTTAACGGCATAACGGCAAACCATTAGAAAATTAAGTAATCTTATATTTAGGTATAAAGTCGATTTTCTTGTATATACACATTTAGCAATCGCTATCGAAATTCCTAAATTATTAGTTTAACATATTTAAGTTAACTAACCCCCTTTATCTTACTGAAGTCTACAAACGCCTTAACGGCATAACGGCAGTGCATGCAGAAGAATTCCGTTATCATATATTTAGGTATAAAGTCGATTTTCTTGTACATACACATTTAGCAATCGATATCGAAATGCCTCAAATCATTTGTTTAACATATTTAAGTTAATTAACCCTCTTTATCTTACTGAAGTCTACAAACGCCTTAACGGCATAACGGCAAAGCATTTAGAAGAATTACGTAATTTTATATTTAGGTATAAAGTCGTTTTTCTTGTATATACTCATTTAGCAATCGAAATCGAAATGCTTCAAATCATTAGTTTAACATATTTAAGATAAATAACCCTCTTTATCTTACTGAAGTCTACAAACGCCTTAACGGCATAACGGCAAAGCATTTAGAAGAACTACGTAATCTTATATTTAGGTATAAAGTCGCTTTTCTTGTATACACTCATTTAGCAATCGAAATCGAAAAGCTTCAAATCATTAGTTTAACATATTTAAGTTAATTAACCCTCTTTATTTTACTGAAGTCTACAAACATCTTAACGGCATAACGGCAAAGCATTTAGAAAAATTACGTTATCTTATATTTAGGTATAAAGTCGATTTTCTTGTATATACTCATTTAGCAATCGATATAGAAATGCTTCAAATCATTAGTTTAACATATTTAAGTTAATTAACCCTCTTTATCTTACTGAAGTCTACAAACGTTTTAGCGGCATAACGGCAAAGCATTTAGAAGAATTACGTAATCTCATATTTAGGTATAAAGTCGACTTACTTGTATATACACATTTAGCAATCAATATCGAAATGCTTCAAATCATTAGTTTAACATATTTAAGCTAATTAACCCTCTTTATCTTACTAAAGTCTACAAAAGCCTTAACGGCATAAAGGCAGTGCATTTGGAAGAATTCCGTAATCTTATATTTAGGTATAAAGTCGATTTTCTTGTATATACACATTTAGCAAGCGATATCGAAATGCTTCAAGTCATTAGTTTAACATATTTAAATTAATTAACCCCCTTTATCTTACTGAAGTGTACAAACGCCTTAACGGCATAACGGCAGTGCATGTAGAAGAATTCCGTTATCATATATTTAGGTATAAAGTCGATTTTCTTGTACATACACATTTAGCAATCGATATCGAAATGCTTCAAATCATTAGTTTAACATATTTAAGTTAATTAACCCTATTTATCTTACTGAAGTCGACAAATATCTTAACGGCATAACGGCAAACCATTAGAAAATTAAGTAATCTTATATTTAGGTATAAAGTCGATTTTCTTGTATATACTCATTTAGTAATCGATATAAAAATGCTTCAATTCATTAGTTTAACATATTTATGTTAATTAACCCTCTTTATCTTACTGAAGTCTACAAACGTTTTAACGGCATAACGGCAAAGCATTTAGAAGAATTGCGTAATCTTATATTTAGGTATAAAGTCGCTTTTGTTGTATATACACATTTAGTAATCGATATCGAAATGCTTCAAATCATTAGTTTAACATATTTCAGCTAATTAACCCTCTTTATCTTAATAAAGTCTACAAAAGCCTGAACGGCATAACGGCAGTGCATTTGGAAGAATTCCGTAATCTTATATTTAGGTATAAAGTCGATTTTCTTGTATATACTCATTTAGCAATCGACATCGAAAATGCTTCAAATCATTAGGTTAACATATTTAAGTTAATAAACCTTCTTTAACGAACTGAAGTTTACATAAAGCCATAACGGTATAACGGCAGTGCATTTGTGAGAATTTCGTAATCTTATATTTAGGTATAAAGTCGATTTTGTTGTATATTCACATTTAGCAATCGATATCGAAATGCCACAAATCATTAGCTTAACATATTTAAGTTAATTAACCTTCTTTAACATATTGAAGTTGATATATAGCCATGGCGGCATAACGACAGTACATTTGGAAGAATTCCGTAATCTTATATAGGAATAAAATCGATTTTCTTGTATATATGCATTAAGCAATCGATTTCGAAATGCTTCAATTAACTGGTGTAACATATCTTCGTTAAAAAACTTTCTTTAACGAACTGAAGTTAACATAAAGCCATAACGGCATAACGACAGTACATTTGGAAGAATTCCGTAATCTTATATATAGGTATAAAGTCGATTTTCTTGTATATATGCATTAAGCGATCGATTTCGGAATGCTTGAATTAACTGGTGTAACATATCTAAGTTAATAAACTTTCTTTAACGAACTGAAGTTAACATAAAGCCATAAGGGCATAACGGCAGGGCATTTAGAAGAATTCCGTAAGCTTATATTTAGGTATAAAATCGATTTTGTTGTATATACGCATTTGGCAATCGATATCGAAATGCTTCAAATCATTAGTTTAACAAGTTAAGGTTATTAACCTTCTTTAACGTATTGAAGGTGATATAAAGCCATGGCGGCATGGCGACAGTACCTTTGCAAGAATTCCGTAATCTTATGTTTAGGTATAAAGTCGATTTTCTTGTATATATGCATTTAGCAATCGATTTTGAAAATCTTCAAATCATTAGTTTAACATATTTAAGTTAATAAACCTTCTTTAAGGAACAGAAGTTAACATAAAGCCATAACTGCATAACGGCAGTGCATTTAGAAGAATTCCGTAAGCTTATATTTAAATATAAAGTCGATTTTTTTGTATATACGCATTTAGCAATCGATATCGAAATGCTTCAAATCATTAGTTTAACATATTTAAGTTAATTAACCTTCTTTATCTTACTGAAGTTTACATAAAGCCATAACTGTATAACGGCAGTGCGTTTGTGAGAATTTCGTAATCTTATATTTAGTTATAAAGTCGATTTTTTTGTATATTCACATTTAGCAATCGATATCGAAATGCCTCAAAT
>JAPZAG010002568.1:0-16058 GCA_027475135.1 Bactrocera correcta | reverse complement strand
AATATAAGATTACGGAATTCTTCCAAATGTACTGTCGTTATGCCGCCAGGGTTTGTATCAACTACAATACGCTAAAGAAGGTTAATTATTTTAAATATGTTATACTAATGGTTTAAAGCATTTCGATATCGACTGCTAAATGTGTAAATACAAGAAAATCGACCTTATACCTAAATATAAAATTATAACATTACGGATTTCTTCTAAATGCACTGCCGTTATACCGTTAAGGCTTTATGTAGACCTCATTAAGCTAAAAAATGTTTATTAACTTAATATGTTAAACTAATGATTTCAAGCGTTTCGATATCGATAGCTAAATGTGTATATACAAGAAAATCGACTTTATACCTGAATATAAGATTACGCAATTCTTCTACATGCACTGCCGTTATGCCGTCATGGCTTTATATCAACTTCAATATGTTATAGAAGGTTAACTAACTTAAATATGTTAAACTAATGATTTGAAACATTTCGATATCGCTTACTAAATGTGTAAATACAAGAAAATCGAATTTATACCTAAATATAAGATAACGGAGTTCTCCTAAACGCACTGCCGTTATGCCGTTAAGGCTTTATGTAGACTTCAGTAAGATAGAACGGAATAATTAACTTAAATATGTTAAACTTATGATTTGAAGCATTTCGATATCGATTGCTAAATACGTAAATACAAGAAAATCGACTTTGTACCTAAATATAAGATTACGGGATTCTTTTAAATGCACTGCAGTTATACTGTTAAGGCTTTATGTAAACTTCAGTGCGTTAAAGAAGGTTTATTATAAATAACTTGAAAATGTTATGCCGCCAGGGCTTTATGCCAACTTCAGTTCGTTGAAGAAGGTTTATTAACTTAAATATGTTAAACAAATAAGTTGAAGCATTTCGATATCGATTGCTAAATATGTAAATACAAGAAAATCGACTTTATACCTTAATATAAGATTACGGAATTCTTCTAAATGCACCGCAGGTATACCGTTTAGGCTTTATGTAGACTTCAGTGCGTTAAAGAAGGTTTATTAACTTTAATATGTTAAACTAATGATTTGAGGCATTTCGATATCGATTACTAAATGTGTATATACAAGAAAATCGACTTTATACCTATATATAAGATAACGGAATTCTTCTACATGCACTGCCGTTATACCGCCATGGCTTTATGTTAACTTCAGTGCGTTAAAGAAGGCTTATTAACATAAATATGTTAAAATAATGATTTGAAACATTTCGATATATATATCGACTTTATATCTAAATATAAGATTATATCTAAATATAAGATTACGTAATTCTTCTAAATGCACTGCCGTTATCCCGTTAAGGCTTGATGTAGACTTCAGGAAGATAAATAGGGTTAATTAACTTAAATATGTTAAACTAATGATTTGAAGCATTTCGATATCGATTGCTCGATGTGTTTATACAACAAATAGATTTTATACCTAAATATAAAATTACGGAAATCTTCTACATGCACTGCCGTTACGCCGCCATGGCTTCATGTCACCTTCGGTAGGTTAGAGAAGGTAATTTAACTTAAATATGTTAAACTAATGATTTGAAGCATTTCGATAACGATTGCTAAATGTGCTAGTACAAGAAACTTGACTTTATACCTAAACATAGGATAACGGAATTCTTCCAAATGCACTGCCGTTAATCCGCCATGGCTTTATGTCAACTTCCGTTCTTTAAAGAAGGTTAGTTAACTTAAATATATTAAACTAATGATTTGAAGCATTTCGATATCGATTTCTAAATGCATATATACAAGCAAATCGGCTTTATACCTAAATATAAGATTACGGAATTCTTCCAAATTACTGTCGTTATGCCGCCATGGCTTTATTTCACCTTCAATGCGTTAAAGATGGTTAATTAACTTAAATATGTTAAACTTATGATTTGAAGCATTTCGATATCGATTACTAAATGTGTATATACAAAAAAATCGACTTTACATATACCTAAATATAAGATTACGGAATTCTTCCAAATGTACTGCCGTTAATCCGCCTTGGCTTTATTACAACTTCAGTTCGTTAAAGTAGGTTTGTTAACTTAAAAATGTTAAACTAATGATTTAAAGCATATCGATATCGATTTCTAAATGCATATATACAAAAAAATCGACTTTACATATACCTAAATATAAGATTACGGAATTCTTCCAAATGTACTGCCGTTAATCCGCCTTGGCTTTATGTCAACTTCAGTGCGTTAAAGAAGGTTTATTAACTTTAATATTTTAAACTAATGATTTGAAACATTTCGATATCGATTACTAAATGTGTATATACAAAAAAATCGACTTTACATATACCTAAATATAAGATTACGGAATTCTTCCAAATGTACTGCCGTTAATCCGCCTTGGCTTTATGTCAACTTCAGTTCGTTAAAGTAGGTTTGTTAACTTAAAAATGTTAAACTAACGATTTGAAGCATTTCGATATCGATTTCTAAATGCATATATACAAGAAAATCGACTTTATACCTAAATATAAGATTACGGAATTCTTCCAAATTACTGTCGTTATGCCGCCATGGCTTTATTTCACCTTCAATACGTTAAAGTTGGTTAATTAACTTAAATATGTTAAACTTATGATTTGAAGCATTTCGATATCGATTGCTAAATATGTAAATACAAAAAAATCGACTTTGTACCTAAATATAAGATTACGGAATTCTTTTAAATGCACTGCAGTTATACCGTTAAGGCTTTATGTGGACTTCAGTGCGTTAAAGAAGGTTTATTATAAATAACTTGAAAATGTAAAACTAATGATTTGAAGCATTTCGATATCGATTGCTAAATGAGTATATACAAGAAAATCGACTTTATACCTAAATATAAGATTATAAATTTCTTCTAAATGCACTGCCGTTATGTCGTTAAGGCTTTTGTAGACTTCAGTATGAAAAAGAGGGTTAATTAACTTAAATATGTTAAACTAATGATTTGAAGCATTTCGATATCGATAGCTAAATATGTATATACAAGAAAATCGACTTTATACCTAAATATAAGATTACGGAATTCTTCCAAATGTACTGTCGTTACGCCGCCATGGCTTTATGTCAACTTCAATTCGTTAAGGTTAATTAACTTAAAAAAGTTAAACTAATAATTTAAGGCATTTTGATATCGCTTGCTAAATGAGTGTATACAAGAAAGTCGAATTTATACCTAAATATAAGATAAGGGAATTCTTCTAAATGCAGTGCCGTTATACCGTTAAGGCTTTATGTAGACCTAAGTGCGTTAAAGAAGGTTTATTAACTCAAATATGTTAAACTAATGATTTGAAGCATTTCGATATCGATTGCTAAATGCGTATATTGAACAAAATCGACTTTATACCTAAATATAAGATTACGGATCTCTTCCAAATGCACTGCCGTTATGCCGTTAAGGCTTTTGTAGCTTCAGTAAGATAAAGAGGATTAATTAACTTAAATCTGTTAAACTTATGATGTGAAGCATATCGGCATCGATTGCTAAATGTGTATATACAAGAAAATCGACTTTATACCTAAATATAAGATTACGGAATTGTCCCAGATGTACTGTCGTTATGCCGCCATGGCTTTGTATCACCTTCGTTAAAGACGGTTTGTTAACTTAAATATGTTAAACTAATGAGTTGAAGCATCTCGATATCGATTGCTAAATGGGTATATACAACAAAATCGAATGTATACCTAAACATAAGATTACGGAATTCTTCTATATGCACTGTCGTTATACCGCCATGGCTTTATGTTAACTTCAGTGCGTTAAAAAAGGTTTATTAACTTAAATATGTTAAAATAATGATTTGAAACATTTCGATATATAACGACTTTATATCTAAATATAAGATTATACCTAAATATAAGATTACGTAATTCTTCTAAATGCACTGCCGTTATGCCGTTAAGGCTTGATGTAGACTTCAGGAAGATAAATAGGGTTAATTAACTTAAATATGTTAAACTAATGATTTGAAGCATTTCGATATCGATTGCTAAATGAGTATGTACAAGAAAATCGAATTCATACCTAAATATAAGATTACGGAATTCTTCTAAATGCACTGCCGTTATGCCGTTAAGGCTTTTGCAGACTTCAGTAAGAAAAAGAGGGTTAAGTAACTTAAATATGTTAAACTAATGATTTGAAGCATTTCGATATCGATTGCTAAATATGTAAATACAAGAAAATCGATTTTATACCTTAATATAAGTTTACGGAATTCTCCTAAATGCACTGCAGTTATACCGTTAAGGCTTTATGGAGACTTCAGTGTGTTAAAGAAGGTTTATTATAAATAACTTGAAAATGTAAATCTAATGATTTGAAGCATTTCGATATCGATTGCTAAATGTGTATATACAAGAAAATCGACTTTACATATACCTAAATATAAGATTACGGAATTCTTCCAAATGTACTGTCGTTATGCCGCCAGGGTTTGTATCAACTACAATACGCTAAAGAAGGTTAATTATTTTAAATATGTTAAACTAATGGTTTAAAGCATTTCGATATCGACTGCTAAATGTGTACATACAAGAAAATCGACTTTATACCTAAATATAAAATTATAACATTACGGATTTCTTCTATATGCACTGCCGTTATACCGTTAAGGCTTTATGTAGACCTCATTAAGCTAAAAAATGTTTATTAACTTAATATGTTAAACTAATGATTTGAAGCATTTCGATATCGATAGCTAAATGTGTATATACAAGAAAATTGACTTTATGCCTGAATATAAGATTAAGGAATTCTTCTACATGCACTGCCGTTATGCCGTCATGGCTTTATATAGACTTCAATATGTTAAAGAAGGTTAACTAACTTAAATATGTTAAACTAATGATTTGAAACATTTCGATATCGATTGCTATATATGTAAATACAAGAAAATCGACTTTGTACCTAAATATAAGATTACGGAATTCTTCTACATGCACTGCCGTTATGCCGCCATGCTTATATGCCAACTTCAGTTCTTCGAAGAAAGTTTATTAACTTAAATATGTTAAACTAATGAGTTGAAGCATCTCGATATCGATTGCTAAATGTGCTAGTACAAGAAACTTGACTTTATGCCTAAACATAGGATAACGGAATTCTTCCAAATGCACTGCCGTTAATCCGCCATGGCTTTATGTCAACTTCAGTTCTTTAAAGAAGGTTTGTTAACTTAAATATGTTAAACTTATGATTTGAAGCATTTCGATATCGATTTCTAAATGCATATATACAAGCAAATCGGCTTTATACCTAAATATAAGATTGCGGAATTCTTCCAAATTACTGTCGTTATGCCGCTATGGCTTTATTTCACCTTAAATACGTTAAAGATGGTTAATTAACTTAAATATGTTAAACTAATGATTTGAAGCATTTCGATATCGATTGCTAAATATGTAAATACAAGAAAATCGACTTTATACCTAAACATAAGATTACGGAACTCTTCTAAATGCACTGCCGTTATGCCGTTATGGCTTTGTGTTGACTTCTGTTCGTTAAAGAAGGTTTATTAACTTTAATATGTTAAACTAATGATTTGAAGCATTTCGATATCGATTACTAAATGTGTATGTACAAGAAAATCGACTTTACATATACCTAAATATAAGATTACGGAATTCTTCCAAATGTATTGTCGCTATGCCGTCATGGTTTGTATCAACTACAATACGTAAAAGAAGGTTAATTATTTTAAATATGTTAAACTAATGGTTTGAAGCTTTTCGATATCGACTGCTAAATGTGTAAATACAACAAAATCGACTTTATACCTAAATATAAAATTATAACATTACGGATTTCTTCTAAATGCACTGCCGTTATACCGTTAAGGCTTTATGTAGACCTCATTAAGCTAAAAAATGTTTATTAACTTAATATGTTAAACTAATGATTTGAAGCATTTCCATATCGATAGCTAAATGTGTATATACAAAAAATCGAATTTATACCTAAACATAAGATTACGGAATTCTTCTACATACACTGCCGTTATGCCATTAAGGCTTAATGTAGACTTCAGGAAGATAAATAGGGTGAATTAACTTAAATATGGTAAACTAATGATCTCAAGCATTTTGATATCGATTGCTAAATGTGTTTATACAACAAATCGATTTTATACCTAAATATAAAATTACGGAATTCTTCTACATGCACCGCCGCACCGTCAGTTCATTGAAGAAGGTTTATTAACTTAAATATGTTAAACTAATGAATTGAAGCATCGCGATATCGATTGCTAAATGTGCTAGTAACGGGTGATTTTTTAAGAGCTTGATAACTTTTTTAAAAAAAAAAACGCATAAAATTTGCAAAATCTCATCGGTTCTTTATTTGAAACGTTAGATTGGTTCATGACATTTACTTTTTGAAGATAATTTCATTTAAATGTTGACCGCGGCTGCGTCTTAGGTGGTCCATTCGGAAAGTCCAATTTTGGGCAACTTTTTCGAGCATTTCGGCCGGAATAGCCCGAATTTCTTCGGAAATGTTGTCTTCCAAAGCTGGAATAGTTGCTGGCTTATTTCTGTAGACTTTAGACTTGACGTAGCCCCACAAAAAATAGTCTAAAGGCGTTAAATCGCATGATCTTGGTGGCCAACTTACGGGTCCATTTCTTGAGATGAATTGTTGTCCGAAGTTTTCCCTCAAAATGGCCATAGAATCGCGAGCTGTGTGGCATGTAGCGCCATCTTGTTGAAACCACATGTCAACCAAGTTCAGTTCTTCCATTTTTGGCAACAAAAAGTTTGTTAGCATCGAACGATAGCGATCGCCATTCACCGTAACGTTGCGTCCAACAGCATCTTTGAAAAAATACGGTCCAATGATTCCACCAGCGTACAAACCACACCAAACAGTGCATTTTTCGGGATGCATGGGCAGTTCTTGAACGGCTTCTGGTTGCTCTTCACCCCAAATGCGGCAATTTTGCTTATTTACGTAGCCATTCAACCAGAAATGAGCCTCATCGCTCATCGGACACGGACGCGAAACACATTTCGAACCGAACACTGATTTTGGTAATAAAATTCAATGATTTGCAAGCGTTGCTCGTTAGTAAGTCTATTCATGATGAAATGTCAAAGCATACTGAGCATCTTTCTCTTTGACACCATGTCTGACATCCCACGTGATCTGTCAAATACTACTGCATGAAAATCCTAACCTCAAAAAAATCACCCGTTACAAGAAATTTGACTTTATACCTAAACATAGGATAACGGAATTCTTCCAAATGCACTGCCGTTAATCCGTCATGGCTTTATGTCAACTTCAGTTCGTTAAAGTAGGTTTGTTAACTTAAATATGTTAAACTAATGATTTGAAGCATTTCGATATCGATTTTTAAATGCATATATACAAGAAAATCGACTTTATACCTAAATATAAGATTACGGAATTCTTCCTAATTACTGTCGTTATGCCGCCATGGCTTTATTTCACCTTCAATACGTTGAAGTTCGTTAATTAACATAAATATGTTAAACTAATGATTTGAAGCATTTCGATATCGATTGCTAAATGTGTAAATACAAGAAAATCGACTTTATACCTTAATATAAGATTACGGAATTCTTATAAATGCACTGGTTTATTATAAATAACTTGAAAATGTAAAACTAATGATTTGAAGCATTTCGATATCGAATGCTAAATGTGTATATACAAGAAAATCGACTTTGCATATACCTAAATATAAGATTACGGAATTCTTCCAAATGTACTGTCGTTATGCCGCCATGGTTTGTATCAACTACAATACGATAAAGAAGGTTAATTATTTTAAATATGTTAAACTAATGGTTTGAAGCATTTCGATATCGACTGCTAAATGTGTAAATACAACAAAATCGACTTTATACCTAAATATAAAATTATAACATTACGGATTTCTTCTAAATGCACTGCCGTTATACCGTTAAGGCTTTATGTAGACCTCATTAAGCTAAAAAATGTTTATTAACTTAATATGTTAAACTAATGATTTGAAGCATTTCGATATCGATAGCTAAATGTGTATATACAAGCAAATCGACTTTATACCTGAATATAAGATTACCGAATTCTTCTGCATGCACTGCCGTTATGCCGCCATGGTTTTATATCAACTTCAATATGTTAAAGAAGGTTATATAACTTAAATATGTTAAACTAATGATTTGAAACATTTCGATATCGCTTGCTAAATGTGTATATACAAGAAAATTGAATTTATACCTAAATATAAGATAACGGAATTCTTCTAAACGCACTGCCGTTATGCCGTTAAGGCTTTATGTAGACTTCAGTAAGATAGAGGGGAATAACTAACTTAAATATGTTAAACTTATGATTTGAAGCATTTCGATATCGATTACTTAATATGTAAATACAAGAAAATCGACTTTTTACCTAAATATAAGATTACGGAATTCTTTTAAATGCACTGCAGTTATACCGTTAAGGCTTTATGTAGACTTCAGTGCGTTAAAGAAGGTTTATTATAAATAACTTGAAAATGTAAAACTAATGATTTGAAGCATTTCGATATCGATTGCTAAATGAGTATATACAAGAAAATCGACTTTATACCTAAATATAAGGTTATAAAATTCTTCTAAATGCACTGCCGTTATGCCGTTAAGGCTTTTGTAGACTTCAGTATGAAAAACAGGGTTAATTAACTTAAACATGTTAAACTAATGATTTGAAGCATTTCGATATCGATTGCTAAATGTGTATGTACAAAAAAATCGACTTTATACCTAAATAAAAGATAACTGAATTCTTCTACATGCACTGCCGTTATGCCGTTAAGGCTTTTGTAGACTTCAGTATGAAAAAGAGGGTTAATTAACTTAAATATGTTAAACTAATATTTTGAAGCATTTCGATATCGATTGCTATATATGTAAATACAAGAAACTTGACTTTATACCTACACATAGGATAACAGAATTCTTCCAAATGCACTGCCGTTAATCCGCCATGGCTTTATGTCAACTTCAGTTCGTTAAAGAAGGTTTGTTAACTTAAATATGTTAAACTAACGATTTGAAGCATTTCGATATCGATTGCTAAATATGTAAATACAAGAGAATCGACTTTATACCTTAATATAAGATTACGGAATTCTTCTAAATGCACTGCAGTTATACCGTTAAGGCTTTATGTAGACTTCAGTGCGTTAAAGAAGGTTTATTAACTTTAATATGTTAAACTAATGATTTGAAACATTTCGATATCGATTACTAAATGTGTATATATAAGAAAATCGACTTTATACCTAAATATAAGATAACAGAATTCTTCTACATGCACTGCCGTTATGCCGCCATGCTTTTATGCCAACTTCAGTTCTTCGAAGAAAGTTCATTAACTTAAATATGTTAAACTAATGAGTTGAAGCATCTCGATATCGATTGCTAAATGTGTATATACAACAAAATAGAATTTATACCTAAACATAAGATTACGGAATTCTTCTACATGCACTGCCGTTATACCGCCATGGCTTTATGTTAAATTCAGTGCGTTAAAGAAGGCTTATTAACTTAAATATGTTAAAATAATGATTTGAAACATTTCGATATATATATCGACTTTATATCTAAATATAAGATTATACCTAAATATAAGATTACGTAATTCTTCTAAATGCACTGCCGTTATGCCGCTAAGGCTTGATATAGCCTTCAGGAAGATAAATAGGGTTAATTAACTTAAATATGTTAAACTAATGATTTGAAGCATTTCGATATCGAATGCTCGATGTGTTTATACAACAAATAGATTTTATACCTAAATATAAAATTACGGAATTCTTCTACATGCACTGTCGTTACGCCGCCATGGCTTCATGTCACCTTCGGTAGGTTAACCCATTTACAACCAAGGTGTCAAAAAATAAGTTTATTTAAAATTTTCAGTTTTTTATTGATTTATACCATCGCAGAGATGAACAAAAAAAAATTTTTTTTTTTTTTTCTTACATATTCGAAAATTTTGCTGTACCCACACGAGTACAATGGTCAAAAGTGTATAAATATTTATGAGTGGGATATTTTAAAACAGTCGCGTTCCACGCACAAAGCAGTACCACATAGCTCGCAAATCCACCTGATTCGTTTATGACAGACTCTGCACCTAAGAGGCTTGAGGATTCTCTTTGGAAAATGTGCTCCTCCAGCTGTTGAAACACTTGGAGCTAACGCGCGCTTAGAATATCTTTTCAATGTGTAGTGTCGTAGGTAGTATCGCGTAATATCACGTTGAAACTCAAGCAAATCTTTGGTACTATTATTCACGTCTTTGTACAGCTTCCAAGCGTTTACCATTGTGGAGCACATCATCGAAGTAAACAGCGGCCACCACCATTTTTTGCCTCGAATCCCAATTTTGTATGCATTTACGGCTTGATCATGTAGATCAACACCGCCCATACCGTGGTTGTAATTTGAAATTAAATTTGGCTGAGGTATACTTATCTTTTTTTGTTCCAGTTTTGACCAATGCTTTACGTATTTCAATGGTTCAACCGTATCAAAATTAGTTCCCATAGTTACGACATTATTGTCATTCCACTTGACAAACAATATTTTATTATTGTGGTCGTATTTGATCTCGAAATATCCTCTTGCTTGTTTTTGGAAATATTTATTTGAATTCAAAGGACATTTTTTAGTTCTATTTTCTCTTGTTGTTCCTACGGCTTTGAAGTTTTTCTCACGCAATATACGTAGAAGTTCATGACTTGTGAAAAAATTGTCAAAATAGATAATATGATCGCTTGGGTTATTTATGGTTTTTATTAGATCAAACACAACTCGAGATCCAAGGGGAAGATGTCTTGTATCACTATCAATATTTTTAGCACCACAGTAAGTATCAAATTGGTACAAGTACCCACAGCTACTGGTCAGCATCCAATTTTTAAATCCGAATCTTACGGGCTTTCCTTTGATGAATTGTTTCGCTGAATGATGGCCAAAATATTTTACCATTGCCTCGTCAATTGAAAGCTTTTCGTGCATAAAACCCCACCTTTGAAACTTTTCGCATAATAGATTCGACAGTGGGCGAGTTTTTGCCATTTTATCAGACTTTTCAATTTCATTATTTTTTGTAAAATGAATGTGGCGTTTTATTTCCAAAAATTTGTTTTTAGAAATGTTATTGCTTACAAGAGGTGATAACGTGTCTTCATCCAATTGCCAGTACATAGATTCTCTCGGCATTGAATGGTAACCAGAGTAAAATAAAATGCCTAAAAAGACTTTTAGATCATCTTCGTCGAATTTAAATTTATGCGAATTTTTTGGAGAAGCATACAAATGCGTTTGTTCTATGATCAGTTGTACAACATCTTTATCAAACAGTGTCTCAAATACCTCAACGGGACTTTTACCATCCAAATCCATTTTCATTTTCATCTTATTTTCTATATATATAGTAGTCGAATCCATTGTCAAGTTGCATGCTTCGTTGTTCCAAATAGGGCTTACAGAACGTATTTCAGCACCCATTCTTTGTAGCTGTGCAAGCGGTATTTCATCTTCACTGTCAAAGTTTATGCTGTTATTGAATACTTCAACGCATCCGGCAACGTCACCAGGCAAGTTCATTTCATTTATGTTATCTTCATCACCTTCCTCTTCGTCAGTATTGACATCGACATAAGGAGGAATCATAACGATATCAACGTTATCTGCCTCATCATCATCCGCGATGTCAGCTAAAGCCTGTGAAAGTTGTTTATAACTCTTTCCGTAAAAACAAGAAGTGGAAATAGCCATCCTAACCAAAAGATACAATTTTTTATTTTACCTACACATTTTGCCATTGTACCTAAGCGGGTACACAACTTTTAAAAGGCACATACCTCAAATAAGAAAAGGTTTATCAAATGGGTTTTTTTGTAAAATTGATCTCTTTAGTCTTATCTCACACAACACACAATTTTAAAACTAACAACTGAGAGATAATAGCTCATCAACAGCAAAATAATGACTAAAGGCACAAAATCACACAATATGAAAAAACCGCACAGAAGTTGACGCCACAAAAAGTGCCGTTATGAATTCGCGTGAAGTACATTCGCTTTTTGTTGTTTCTAGGAAGAAAACTATACATACGATCAAAAATTTCTATGCAAATACTTAGCATTGAGTTACGCCACATGCCTAAACTTGACGGATTTTCTGTACACAAGCGAGTACAATGGTTGTAAATGGGTTAAAGAAGGTAATTTAACTTAAATATGGTAAACTAATGATTTGAAGCATTTCGATATCGATTGCTAAATGTGCTAGTACAAGAAACTTGACGTTACGCCTAAACATAGGATAACGGAATTCTTCCAAATGCACTGCCGTTAATGCGCCATGGCTTTATGTCAACTTCAGTTCTTTAAAGAAGGTTTGTTAACTTAAATATGTTAAACTAATGATTTGAAGCATTTCGATATCGATTTCTAAATGCATATATACAAGCAAATCGGCTTTATGCCTAAATATAAGATTGCGGAATTCTTCCAAATTACTGTCGTTATGCCGCCATGGCTTTATTTCACCTTAAGTACGTTAAAGATGGTTAATTAACTTAAATATGTTAAACTAATGATTTGAAGCATTTCGATATCGATTGCTAAATATGTAAATACAAGAAAATCGACTTTATACCTAAACATAAGATTACGGAACTCTTCAAATGCACTGCCGTTATGCCGTTATGGCTTTATGTTAACTTCTGTTCGTTTTAAAGAAGGTTTATTAACTTTAATATGTTAAACTAATGATTTGAAGCATTTCGATATCGATAACTAAATGTGTATGTACAAGAAAATCGACTTTACATATACCTAAATATAAGATTACGGAATTCTTCCAAATGTATTGTCGTTATGCCGCCATGGTTTGTATCAACTACAATACGTAAAAGAAGGTTAATTATTTTAAATATGTTAAACTAATGGTTTGAAGTATTTCGATATCGACTGCTAAATGTGTAAATACAACAAAATCGACTTTATACCTTAATATAAAATTATAACATTACGGATTTCTTCTAAATGCACTGCCGTTATACCGTTATGGCTTTATGTAGACCTCATTAAGCTAAAAAATGTTTATTAACTTAATATGTTAAACTAATGATTTGAAGCATTTCCATATCGATAGCTAAATGTGTATATACAACAAAATCGAATTTATACCTAAACATAAGATTACGGAATTCTTCTACATACACTGCCGTTATACCGCCATGGCTTTATGTTAACTTCAGTGCGTTCAAGAAGCCTTATTAACTTAAATATGTTAAAATAATGATTTCAAGCATTTCGATATCGATTGCTAAATGAGTATATACAAGAAAATCGACTTTATACCTAAATATAAGATTACGTAATTCTTCTAAATGCACTGCCGTTATGCCGTTAAGGCTTTATGTAGACTTCAGGAAGATAAATAGGGTGAATTAACTTAAATATGGTAAACTAATGATCTCAAGCATTTTGATATCGATTGCTAAATGTGTTTATACAACAAATCGATTTTATACCTAAATATAAAATTACGGAATTCTTCTACATGCACCGCCGTTATGCCGCCATGGCTTTATGACTACTTCAGTTCATTGAAGAAAATTTATTAACTTAAATATGTTAAACTAATGAATTGAAGCATCGCGATATCGATTGCTAAATGTGCTAGTACAAGAAATTTGACTTTATACCTAAACATAGGATAACGGAGTTCTTCCAAATGCACTGCCGTTAATCCGTCATGGCTTTATGTCAACTTCAGTTCGTTAAAGTAGGTTTGTTAACTTAGATATGTTAAACTAATGATTTGAAGCATTTCGATATCGATTTCTAAATGCATATATACAAGAAAATCGACTTTGTACCTAAATATAAGATTACGGAATTCTTCCAAATTACTGTCGTTATGCAGCCATGGCTTTATTTCACCTTCAATACGTTGAAGTTGGTTAATTAACATAAATATGTTAAACTAATGATTTGAAGCATTTCGATATCGATTGCTAAATGTGTATATACAAGAAAATCGACTTTATACCTTAATATAAGATTACGGAATTCTTATAAATGCACTGGTTTATTATAAATAACTTGAAAATGTAAAACTGATGATTTGAAGCATTTCGATATCGAATGCTAAATGTGTATATACAAGAAAATCGACTTTACATATACCTAAATATAAGATTACGGAATTCTTCCAAATGTACTGTCGTTATGCCGCCATGGTTTGTATCAACTACAATACGATAAAGAAGGTTAATTATTTTAAATATGTTAAACTAATGGTTTGAAGCATTTCGATATCGACTGCTAAATATGTAAATACAACAAAATCGACTTTATACCTAAATATAAAATTATAACATTACGGATTTCTTCTAAATGCACTGCCGTTATACCGTTAAGGCTTTATGTAGACCTCATTAAGCTAAAAAATGTTTATTAACTTAATATGTTAAACTAATGATTTGAAGCATTTCGATATCGATAGCTAAATGTGTATATACAAGAAAATCGACTTTATACCTGAATATAAGATTACGGAATTCTTCTACATGCACTGCCGTTATGCCGCCATGGCTTTATATCAACTTCAATATGTTAAAGAAGGTTAAATAACTTAAATATGTTAAACTAATGATTTGAAACATTTCGATATCGCTTGCTAAATGTGTATATACAAGAAAATCGAATTTATACCTAAATATAAGATAACGGAATTCTTCTAAACGCACTGCCGTTATGCCGTTAAGGCTTTATGTAGACTTCAGTAAGGTAGAGGGGAATAATTAACTTAAATATGTTAAACTTATGATTTGAAGCATTTCGATATCGATTACTAAATATGTAAATACAAGAAAATCGACTTTGTACCTAAATATAAGATTACGGAATTCTTTTAAATGCACTGCAGTTATACCGTTAAGGCTTTATGTAGACTTCAGTGCGTTAAAAAAGGTTTATTATAAATAACTTGAAAATGTAAAACTAATGATCTGAAGCATTTCGATATCGATTGCTAAATGAGTATATACAAGAAAATCGACTTTATACCTAAATATAAGATTATAAAATTCTTCTAAATGCACTGCCGTTATGCCATTAGGGCTTTCTGTAGACTTCAGTGCGTTAAAAAGGTAATTTAACTTAAATATGTTAAACTAATGATTTGAAGCATTTCGATATCGATTGCTAAATTTGCTAGTACAAGAAACCTGACTTTATACCTAAACATAGGATAACGGAATTCTTCCAAATGCACTGCCGCTATTCCGCCATGGCTTTATGTCAACTTCAGTTCGTTAAAGTAGGTTTGTTAACTTAAATATGTTAAACTAATGATTTGAAGCATTTCGATATCGATTGCTAAATGTGTATATACAAGAAAATCGACTTTACATATACCTAAATATAAGATTACGGAATTCCTCTACATGCACTGCCGTTATGCCGCCATGGCTTTATGACAACTTCAGTGCGTTGAAGAAGGTTCAATAACTTAAATATGTTAAACTAATGAATTGAAGCATCTCGATATCGATTGCTAAATATGTATATACAAGAAAATCGACTTTATACCTAAATATAAGATTACGGAATTTTTCTACATGCACTGCCGTTATGCCGCCATGGCTTTATGTTAACTTCAGTGCGGTAAAGAAGCTTTATTAACTTAAATATGTTAAACTAATGATTTGAAGCTTTTCGATATCGATTGCTTAATGCATACATATATACAAGAAAATCGACTATATACCTAAATATAAGATTACGGAATTCTTCTACATGCACTGCCGTTATGCCGCCATGGCTTTAAGACAAGTTCAGTGCGTTGAAGAAGGTTTATTAACTTAAATATGTTAAACTAATGAATTGAAGCATCTCGATATCGATTGCTAAATGTGTATATACAAAAAAATCGACTTTATACCTAAATATAAGATTACGGAATTTTTCTACATGCACTGCCGTTATGCC
>JAPZAG010002567.1:0-16068 GCA_027475135.1 Bactrocera correcta | reverse complement strand
GTGGACTTCAGTGCGTTAAAGAAGCTTTATTAACTTAAATATGTTAAACTAATGATTTGAAGATTTTCGAAAGCGATTGCTAAATGCATATATACAACAAAATCGACTTTATACCTAAATATAAGTTTACGGAATTCTTCCAAATGCACTGACGTTATACCGTTATGGCTTTATGTTAACTTCAGTTAGTTAAAGAAGGTTTATTAACTTAGATATGTTACACCAGTTATTTGAAGCATTTCGAAATCGATTTCTTAATGCATATATACAAGAAAATCGACTTTATACCTAAATATAAGATTACGGAATTTTTCCACATGTACTGTCGTTATGCGGACATGGCTTTATATCACCTCCAATACGCTAAAGAAGGATAATTATTTTAAATATGTTAAACTAATGGTTTGAAGCATTTCGATATCAATTGCTAAATAAATAAATACAAGAAAATCGAAATTATACCTATATATAAAATTATAACATTACGGAATTCTTCTAAATGCACTGCCGTTATACCGCCATGGCTTTATGTAGACTTCAATAGGTTAAAGAAGGTTAATTAACTTAAATATGTTAAACCAGTTATTTGAAGCATTTCGATATCGATATACAAAAAAATTGACTTTATACCTAAATATAAGATTACGGAATTCTACCACATGTACTGTCATTATGCCACCATGGCTTTATATCAACTTCAATACGTTAAAAAGCGTTAATTAACTTAAATACGTTAAACTAATGATTTGAAGCATTTCGATATCGATTGCTAAATGCATATATACAAAAAAATCGACTTTCTACCTAAATATAAGATTACGGAATGCTTCCAAATGTACTGTCGTTTTGCCGCCAAGGCTTTATATCAACTGCAATATGTTAAAAAAGGTTAATTAACTTAAATATGTTAAACTAATGATTTGAAGCATTTAGATACCGATTTCTAAATGTGAATATACAAAAAAATCGAATTCATAGCTAAATATAAGATTACGGAATTCTTCTACATGCACTGCCGTTATGCCGCCATGGCCTTATGTAGACTTCAGTAAGCTAAAAAAAAGTTTATTAACTTAAATATGTTAAACTAATGATTTGAAGCATTTCGATATCGATTGCTACATGCGTATATACAACAAAATCGACTTTATACCTAAATATAAGCTTACGGATTTCTTCTAAATGCACTGCCGTTATGCCGCCATGGCTTAATGTTAACGTCAGTGCGTTAAAAAAGCTTTATTAACTTAAATATGTTATACTAATGATTTGAAGCATTTCCATATCGATTGCTAAATGTGCATATACAAGAAAATCGACTTTATACCTAAATATAAGATAACGGAATATTTCTAAATGCACTGCCGTTATGCCGTTATGGCTTTATGTTAACTTCTGTTCGTTAAAGTAGGTTTATTACCTCAAATATGTTAAACCAGTTATTTGAAGCATTTCGATATCGATTGCTAAATGCATATATACAAAAAAATCGACTTTATACCTAAATATAAGATTACGGAATTCTTCCAAATGTACTGTCGTTATGCCGCCATGCCTTTATATCACCTTTAATACGTTAAAGAAGGTTAATTGACTTAAATATGTTAAATTAATGCTTTGAAACATTTCGATATCGATTGCTAAATGTGTATATACAAGAAAATCGACTTTATATCCAAATTTAAGATTACGGAATTCTTCTAAATGCACTGTCGTTATGCCGCCATGGCTTTATGCCAACTTCAGTTCGTTAAAGAAGGTTAATTAACTTAAATATGTTAAGCTAATGATTTGAAACATTTCGATATCGATTGCAAGATGTGTATATACAAGAAAATCGAATTTATGCCTAAATATAAGACTACGGAATTCTTCCGAATGCCCTGCCGTTATGGCTTTATGTCAACTTCAGTTCGCTAAAGGAAGTTTATTAACTTAAATATGTTAAACCAGTTATCTGAAGCATTTCGATATCGATTGCGAAATGTATATATACAAGAAAATCGACTTTATACCTAATTAAAAGATTACGAAATTTTTCCACATGTACTGTCGTTATGCGGACATGGCTTTATATCACCTTCAATACGCTAAAGAAGGATAATTATTTTAAATATGTTAAACTAATGGTTTGAAGCATTTCGATATGGATTGCTAAATATGTAAATACAAGAAAATCGACTTTATACATAAATATAAGATTACGGAATTCATCGAAATACACTGCCGTTATGGCTTTATATAAACTTCAGTACGTTAAAAAAGGTTGTTTAACTTAAATATGTTAAAGTAATTATTTGAAGCATCTCGATATCGATTCCCAAATGTGTAAATACATGAAAATAGACTTTAACCTAAATATAAAATTACGGAATTCTTCTACATGCACTCCCGTTATGCCGCCATGGCTTTATGCCAACTTCAGTTCGTTAAAGAGGTTTTATTAAATTAAATATGTGAAACTAATGATTTGAAGCATTTCGATATCGATTGCTAAATGTGTATATACAAAAAAATCGATTTTATACCTAAATATAAGATTACGGAATTCTTCTACATGCACTGCCGTTATGCCGCCATGGCTTTATGCCAACTTGAGTTCGTTAAGAAAGGTTTATTAACTTAAATATGTTAAACTAATGATTTGAATCATTTCGATATCGATTGCTAAACGACTATATACAAGAAAATCGACTTAAAACCTAAAAATAAGATTACGTAATTCTTCCTAATGCACTGCCATTATGCCGTTAAGGCTTTAATAGACTTCAGTAAGATTAAGATGGTTATTTAACTTCAATATGTCAAAGTAATGTTTTGAAGCATTTCGATATCGATTGCTAAATGTGTATATACAAGAAAGTCGACTTTATACCTAAATATAAGATTACGTAATTTTTCTAAATGCACTGCCGTTATACCGCCATGGCTTTATGTAGACTTCAGTAAGCTAAAAAAAGTTTATTAACTTAAATATGTTAAACCAGTTTGTTAAACTAATGATTGGAAGCATTTCGATATCGATTGCTAAATGTGTATATACAAGAAAATCGAATTTATACCTAAATATAAGATAACGGAATTCTTCTAAATGCACTGCCGTTATGCCGTTAAGCCTTTATGTGGACTTCAGTGCGTTAAAAAAGCTTTATTAACTTAAATATGTTAAACTAATGATTTGAAGATTTTCGAAATCGATTGCTAAATGCATATATACAACAAAGTCGACTTTATACCTAAATATAAGTTTACGGAATTCTTACAAATGCACTAACGTTATACCGTTATGGCTCTATGTTAACTTCAGTTAGTTAAAGAAGATTTATTAACTTAAATATGTTAAACCAGTTATTTGAAGCATTTCGATATCGATTGCTTAATGCATATATACAAGAAATTTGACTTTATACCTAAATATAAGATTACGGAATTCTCCCGAATGTACTGTCGTTATGCCGCCATGGCTTTATATCAACTTCAATACGTTAAAAAGGGTTAGTTAACTTAAATATGTTAAACTAATGATTTGAGGCATTTAGATATCGACTGCTAAATGTGTATGTACAAAAAAAGCGAATTTATAGCTAAATATAAGATTACGGAATTCTTCTAATCTTCTTATGCCGCCATGGCTTTGTGTTAACTTCAGTGCGTTAAAGTAGGTTTGTTAACTTTAATATGTTAAACTAATGGTTTGAACCATTTAGATATCGATTTCTAAATGAGTATATACACGAAAATCGACTTTATACCTAAATATAAGATAACGTAATTCTTCTAAATGCACTGCCGTTATACCGTTAAGGATTTATGTAGACTTCAGTAAGCTAAAAAATGTTTATTAACTTAATATGTTAAACTAATGATTTGAAGCATTCCGATATCGATATCCAAATGTGTATATACAAGAAAATCGACTTTATACCTAAATATAAGTTTACGGAATTCTTCTACATGCACTGCCGTTATGCCGTTATGGCTTTATGTTAACTTCTGTTCGTTAAAGTAGGTTTATTACCTCAAACATGGTAAACCAGTTATTTGAAGCATTTCGATATCGATTGCTAAATGCATATATACAAAAAAATCGACTTTATACCTAAATATAAGATTACGGAATTCTTCCAAATGTACTGTCGTTATGCCGCCATGCCTTTATATCACCTTTAATACGTTAAAGAAGGTTAATTGACTTAAATATGTTAAATTAATGCTTTGAAACATTTCGATATCGATTGCTAAATGTGTATATACAAGAAAATCGACTTTATATCCAAATTTAAGATTACGGAATTCTTCTAAATGCACTGTCGTTATGCCGCCATGGCTTTATGCCAACTTCAGTTCGTTAAAGAAGGTTAATTAACTTAAATATGTTAAGCTAATGATTTGAAACATTTCGATATCGATTGCAAGATGTGTATATACAAGAAAATCGAATTTATGCCTAAATATAAGACTACGGAATTCTTCCGAATGCCCTGCCGTTATGGCTTTATGTCAACTTCAGTTCGCTAAAGGAAGTTTATTAACTTAAATATGTTAAACCAGTTATCTGAAGCATTTCGATATCGATTGCGAAATGTATATATACAAGAAAATCGACTTTATACCTAATTAAAAGATTACGAAATTTTTCCACATGTACTGTCGTTATGCGGACATGGCTTTATATCACCTTCAATACGCTAAAGAAGGATAATTATTTTAAATATGTTAAACTAATGGTTTGAAGCATTTCGATATGGATTGCTAAATATGTAAATACAAGAAAATCGACTTTATACATAAATATAAGATTACGGAATTCATCGAAATACACTGCCGTTATGGCTTTATATAAACTTCAGTACGTTAAAAAAGGTTGTTTAACTTAAATATGTTAAAGTAATTATTTGAAGCATCTCGATATCGATTCCCAAATGTGTAAATACATGAAAATAGACTTTAACCTAAATATAAAATTACGGAATTCTTCTACATGCACTCCCGTTATGCCGCCATGGCTTTATGCCAACTTCAGTTCGTTAAAGAGGTTTTATTAAATTAAATATGTGAAACTAATGATTTGAAGCATTTCGATATCGATTGCGAAATGTATATATACAAGAAAATCGACTTTATACCTAAATATAAGATTACGGAATTCTTCTACATGCACTGCCGTTATGCCGTTAAGGCTTTATATCAACTTCAGTACGTTAAAGAAGGTTAATTAACTTAAATATGTTAAACTAATGATTTGAAGCATTTCGATATCGCTTGCTAAATGTGTATATACAAGAAATTCGATTTTATACCTAAATATAAGATAACGGAATTCTTCTAAATGCACTGCCGTTATGCCGTTAAGGCTTTATAAAAATTTCAGTACGTAAAAGAAGGTTGATTTACTTAAATATGCTAAACTAATGATTTGAAGCATTTCGATATCGATTGCTAAATGTGTATGTACAAGAAAATCGATGCCGTTATGGCGTTTTGTAAACTTCGGTAAAATAAAGAGGGTTAATTAACGTAAATATGCTAAACCAGTTTTTTGAAGCATTTCGATATCGATTACTTAATGCGTATATACAAGAAAATCGACTTTATACCTAAATATAAGATTACGTAATTCTTCTAAATGCACTGCCGTTATGCCGTTAAGGCTTTTGTAGACTTCAGTAAGATAAAGAGCGTTAATTTACTTAAATACGAGGGCTGTCTGATAAATAACCGACCTCAACGTGAAGCTAGCGGCACCTCTGAAAACAAAGTTTCTACTTCAAATTGGCCATATTGTAATAGCTACTCGCCAAAATTTCAGAAATTTATCTTGCGCAATTATCTGTTTACAGTCGTTTTTGTGAGTCTAATTCGGTGATTTCCCAAAAATGGAAAAAATTGAATGTCGAGCTTGGAATATGATGAACATCCTGGGCGTCCAAAAGCTGTAACCACTAACGATAACATCGCTAAAGTTCATCAATTGGTATTAGACGACCGCCGGATTAAAGTTAAGGAAATAGCTGAGATCATGAAGATGTCGAAAGAACGTGTTTGTCACATATTGAACCAAGATTTGGGCATGAGAAAGCTGTCCGCGCTTTGGGTGCCGCGTTTGCTTACGCTAGACCACAAACGTGCGCGCATGAACATTTCCAGCGCACTGTTGGCTCAGTTTAGAGGCAATACGACCAAGTTTTGGCGCCGATTGATAACTGTAGAGGCAACTTGGATTCATCATTAGACGCCCGAAACAAAAATCCAATCTAAACAGTGGATTGAAAAGGGGGAACCGGCCCCAAAAAAACCTAAAGCTGTGTATTCGGCTGGGAAAGTGATGGCGAGTGTTTTTTGGGACAGCCATGGAATTATATTTATCGGCTATCTTGAAAAAGGAAAAACTATAACAGGAGCATACTATGCATCATTATTGGACAAGCTAAAGGAAGAAATTTCGAAAAAGCGGCCACATTTGCAAAAAAAAGAAAATCTTGTTCCACCAAGACAACGCACCATCTCACACCTCAACAGTCGCCATGGCGAAAATCCACGAATTGCGGTTCGAACTGCTTGACCATCCACCTTATTCACCGGATCTAGAACCAAGCGACCTTTTTTGTTTCCTCAATTTAAAACTGCGCTCGGCGGTCAGAGATTTTCGTCAAACGAGAAGGCAATCTCTTTCGTGAACTCGTATTTTGCAGACAAAGACGCCAAGTACTATTTGGAAGGGTTGCAGAGATGGGAGCATCGCTGGGAGAAGTGTGTGGAGTTAGAAGGAGACTATGTAGAAAAATAAAAAAAAAAATTGAAAAAGTCGCGTGCATGGAGGTTACGTCGGTTATTTAGCAGACAGCCCTCGTATGTTAAAGTAATGATTTGAATCATTTCGATATCAATTGCTAAATGTGTATGTACAACAAAATCGACTTTCTACCTAAACATAAGATAACGGAATTCATACAAATATACTGCCGTTATGGCTTTATGTAAACTTCAGTAAGATAAAGAAGGTTAATTAACTTAAATATGCTAAACCAGTTGTTTGAAGCATTTCGATATCGATTGCAAAATGTGTATATACAAGAAAATCGACTTTAAACCTAAATATAAGATTACGGAATTCTTCCAAATGCACTGCCGTAATGGCTTTATATCAACTTCAATAAGTTCAAGAAGGTTAATTTACTTAAATATGTTAAACTAATGATTTGAAGCATTTCGATATCGACTGCTAAATGTGTAGATATAACAAAATCGACTTTATACCTAAATACAAAATTATAACATTACGGAATTCTTCTAAATGCACTGCCGTTATACCGTTAAGGCTTTATGTAGACTTCAGTGCGTTAAAGAAGGTTTACTAACTTAAATATGTTAAACTAATGACTTGAAGCATTTCGATATGTTAGTTAACCCTCTTTATCTTACTGAAGTCTACAAAAGCCTTAATGGCATAACGGCAGTGCATTCAGAGAAATTCCGTTATCATATATTTAGGTGTAAAGTCGGTTTTCTTGTATATATGCACTAAGCAATCGATTTCGAAATGCTTCAAATAACTGGTGTAACATATCTAAGTTAATAAACCTTCTTTAACGAACTGAAGTTAACATAAAGCCACAACGGCATAACGGCAGTGCATTTAGAAGAATTCCGTAAGCTTATATTTAGGTATATAGTCGATTTTGTTGTATATACGCATTTAGCAATCGATATCGAAATGCTTCAAATCATTAGTTTAACATATTTAAGATAATTAACCTTCTTTAACGTATTGAAGGTGATAAAAAGCCATGGCGGCATAACGACAGTACATTTGGAAGAATTCCGTAACCTTATATTTAGGTATAAAAAAGATTTTCTTGTATATATGCATTTAGCAATCGATTTCGAAAATCTTCAAATCATTAGTTTAACATATTTAAGCTAATTAACCTTCTTTATCTTACTGAAGTCTACAAAAGCTTTAACGGCATAACGGCAGTGCATTCAGAGAGATTCCGTTATCATATATTTAGGTATAAAGTCGATTTTCTTGTATATATGCATTAAGCAATCGATTTCGAAATGCTTCAAATAACTGGTGTAACATATCTAAGTTAGTAAACCTTCTTTAACGAACAGAAATTAACATAAAGCCATAACTGCATAACGGCAGTGCATTTAGAAGAACTCCGTAATCTTATATTTAGGTATAAAGTCGATTTTCTTGTATATACATATTTAGCAATCAATATCGAAATGCCTCAAATCATTAGTTTAACATATTTAAGTTAATTAACCTTCTTTAACGTATTGAAGGTGATATAAAGCCATGGCGGCATAACGACAGTACATTTGGAAGTATTCCGTAACCTTAAAGTTAGGTATAAAGAAGATTTTCTTGTATATATGCATTTAGCGATCGATTTTGAAATGCTTCAAATAACTGGTTTAACATATTTAAGTTAATAAACCTTCTTTAACGAACAGAAGTTAACATAAAGCCACAACGGCATAACGACAGTGCATTTAGAAGAATTCCGTAATCTTATATTTGGGTATAAAGTCGATTTTCTTGTATATACACATTTAGCAATCGATATCGAAATGCTTCAAATCATTAGTTTAACATATTTAAGTTAATTAACCATCTTATTCTTACTGAAGTCTACAAACGCCCTAATGGCATATCGGCAAAGCATTTAGAAGAATTACGTAATCTTATATTTAAGTATAAGGTCGATTTTCTTGTATATACTCATTTAGCAATCGATATTGAAATGCTTCAAATCATTATTTTAACATACTTAAGTTAACAAACCTACTTTAACGCACTGAAGTTAACACAAAGCCATGGCGGCATAACGGCAGTGCATTTAGAAGAATTCCGTAATCTTTTATTTAGCTATAAATTCGATTTTTTTGTATATACACATTTAGCAATCGATATCGAAATGCTTCAAATCATAAGTTTAACATATTTAAGTTAATTAACCTTTTTTAACGTATTGAAGTTGATATTAAGCCATGGCGGCATAACGACAGTACATTCGGAAGAATTCCGTAATCTTATATTTAGGTCTAAAGTCAATTTTCTTGTATATATGCATAAAGCAATCGATATCGAAATGCTTCAAATAACTGGTTTAACATATTTAAGTTAATAAACCTTCTTTAACGCACTGAAGTTAACATAAAGCCATGGCGGCATAACGACAGTACATTCGGAAGAATTCCGTAATCTTATATTTAGGTATAAAGTCGATTTTGTTGTATATATGCATTTAGCAATCGATTTCGAAAATCTTCAAATCATTAGTTTAACATATTTAAGTTAATAAAGCTTCTTTAACGCACTGAAGTTAACATAAAGCCATGGCGGCGTAACGGCAGTGCAATTAGAAGAATTCCGTAAGCTTATATTTAGGTATAAAATCGATTTTGTTGTATATACACATTTAGCAATCCATATCGAAATGCTTCCAATCATTAGTTTAACATATTTAAGGTCATTAACCTTCTTTAACGTATTGAAGGTGATATAAAGCCATGGCGGCATAACGACAGTACATTTGGAAGAATTCCGTAATCTTATATTTAGGTATAAAGAAGATTTTCGTGTATATATGCATTTAGCAATCGATTTCGAAATGCTTCAAATAACTGGTTTAACATATTTAAGTTAATAAACCTCCTTTAACGAGCAGAAATTAACTTAAAGCCACAACGGCATAACGGCAGTGCATTTAGAAGAATTCCGTAATCTTATATTTAGGTATAAAGTCGATTTTCTTGTATATACACATTTAGCAATCGATATCGAGATGCTTCAAATCATTAGTTTAACATATTTAAGTTAAATAACCATCTTAATCTTACTGAAGTCTACAAAAGCCTTAACGGCATAATGGCAGTGCATTAAGAAGAATTACGTAATCTTATATTTACGTTTAAAGTCGATTTTCTTGTATATACACATTTAGCAATCGATATCGAAATGCTTCAAATCAGTAGTTTAACATACTTAAGTAAATAAAGCTTCTTTAACGCATTGAAGTTAACATAAAGCCATGGCGGCATAACGGCCGTGCATGTAGAAGAATTCCGTAATCTTATATTTAGGTATAAATTCGATTTTCTTGTATATACACATTTAGCAATCGATATCGAAATGCTTAAAATCATTAGTTTAACATATTTAAGTTAATTAACCTTCTTTATCTTACTGAAGTTAACATAAAGCCACAACGGCATAACGGCAGTGCATTTAGAAGAATTCCGTAATCTTATATTTAGGTATAAAGTCGATTTTCTTGTATATACACATTTAGCAATCGATATCGAGATGCTTCAAATCATTAGTTTAACATATTTAAGTTAATAAAGCTTCTTTAACGCACTGAAGTTAACATAAAGCCATGGCGGCATAACGGCAGTGCATTTAGAAGAATTCCGTAAGCTTATATTTAGGTATAAAATCGATTTTGTTGTATATACACCTTTAGCAATCGATATCGAAATGCTTCAAATCATTAGTTTAACATATTTAAGTTAATTAACCTCCTATAACTTATTGAAGTTGATATAAAGCCATGGCGGCATAACGGCAGTGCATTAAGAAGAATTCCGTATTCTTATATTTAGGTATAAAGTCGATTTTCTTAAATTTACACAATAAGCAATCGATATCGAAATGCTTCAAATCATAAGCTTAACATATTAAAGCTAATTAACCCTCTTTATCTTACTGAAGTCGACAAAAGCCTTAACGGCATAACGGCAGTGCATTCAGAGAAATTCCGTTATCATATGTTTAGGTATAAAGTCGATTTTCTTGTATATATGCATTAAGCAATCGATTTCGAAATGCTTCAAATCATTAGTTTAACATATTTAAGTTAATTAACCTTTTTTTAACGTATTGAAGTTGATATAAAGCCACGGCGGCATAACGACAGTACATTTGGAAGAATTCCGTAATCTTATATTTAGGTATAAAGTCAATTTTCTTGTATATATGCATTAAGCAATCGATATCGAAATGCTTCAAATAACTGATTTAACATATTTAAGGTTATAAACGTTCTTTAACTAACTGAAGTTAACATAATGCCATAACGGTATAACGGCAGTGCATTTGGAAGAATTCCGCAATCTTATATTTAGGTATAAAGTCGATTTTCTTGTATATATGCATTTAGCAATCGATATCGAAATGCTTCAAATCATTAGTTTAACATATTTAAGTTAAATAACCATCTTAATCTTGCTGAAGTCTACAAAAGCCTTAACGGCATAATGGCAGTGCATTTAGAAGAATTCCGTTATCATATATTTAGGTATAAATTCGATTTTGTTGTATATACACATTTAGCAATCGATATCGAACTGCTTCAAATCATTAGTTTAACATATTTAAGTTAATTAAACTTCTTTAACGTATTGAAGGTGATAAAAAGCCTTGGCGGCATAACAACAGTACATTTGGAAGAATTCCGTAATCTTATATTTAGGTATAAAAAAGATTTTCTTGTATATATGCATTTAGCAATCGATATCGAAATGCTTCAAATCATTAGTTCAACATATTTAAGTTAATTAACCTTTTTTAACGTATTGAAGTTGATATAAAGCCATGGCGGCATAACGACAGTACTTTCGGAAGAATTCCGTAATCTTATATTTAGGTATAAAGTCAATTTTCTTGTGTATATGCATTAAGCAATCGATATCGAAATGCTTCAAATAACTGGTTTAACATATTTAAGGTTATAAACCTTCTTTAACTAACTGAAGTTAACATAATGCCATAGCGGCATAACGGCAGTGCATGTAGAAGAATTCCGTAATCTTATATTTAGGTATAAATTCGATTTTCTTGTATATACACATTTAGCAATCGATATCGAAATGCTTCAAATCAGTAGTTTAACATATTTAAGTAAATAAAGCTTCTTTAACGCACTGAAGTTAACATAAAGCCATAACGGCAGTGCATTTAGAAGAATTCCGTTATCATATATTTAGGTATAAAGTCGATTTTCTTGTATATACACATTTAGCAATCGATATCGAAATGATTCAAATCATTAGTTTAACATATTTAAGTTAATAAAGTTGAACCATCTCGATATCGATTGCTAATGTGTATATACAACAAAATCGACTTTATACCTAAACATAAGATTACGGAATTCTTCCAAATGCACTGCCGTTATACCGTTATGGCTTTACGTAAACTTCAGTAAGAAAAAGAAGGTTAATTAACTTAAATATGTTAGACTAATGATTTGAAGTATTTCGATATCGATTGCTAAATGTGTATATACAACAAAACCGGCATTATACCTAAATATAAGTTTACGGAATTCTTCCAAATGCACTGCCGTTATACCGTTATGGCTTTATGTAAACTTCAGTAAGATAAAGAAGGTTAATTAACTTAAATGTGTTAAACTAATGATTTGAAGCATTTCGTTATCAATTGCTAAATGTGTATATACAAGAAAATCGACTTTATACCTAAATATAAGATTACGGAATTCTTATAAATGCACTGACGTTATGCCGTTAAGGCTTTATGTAGATTTCAGTAAGACAGAGAGGCTTAATTAACTTAAATATGTTAAACTAATGATTTGAAGCATCTCGATATCGATTGGTAAATGTGTATATACAACCAAATCGACATTATACCTAAATATAAGACAACGGAATTCTTATAAATGCACTGTCGTTATGCCATTAAGGCTGTATGTAGACTTCAGTAAGACAGAGAGGCTTAATTAACTTAAATATGTTAAACTAATGAGTTGAACCATCTCGATATCGATTTTTAAATGTGTATATAAAACAAAATCGACTTTATACCTACATTTAAGATTACGGAATTCTTCCAAATGCACTGCCGTTATACCGTTATGGCTTTACGTAAACTTCAGTAAGAAAATAAGGTTAATTAACTTAAATATGTTAAACTAATGATTTGAAGCATCTCGATATCGATTGCTAAATGTGTATATACATCAAAATCGACATTATATCTAAATATAAGTTAACGGAATTCTTCCAAATGCACTGGCGTTATACCGTTATGGCTTTATGTAAACTTCAGTCAGATAAAGAAGGTTAATTAACTTAAATATGTTAAACTAATGATTTGAAGCATTTCGATATCGATTGCTAAATGTGTATATACAAGAAAATCGACTTTATGCCTAAATATAAGACTACGGAAGTTTTCCAAATGCAATGCCGTTATGGCTTTTTGTCAACTTCAGTTCGCTAAAGGAGGTTTATTAAATTAAATATTTTAAACCAGTTATCTGAAGCATTTCGATATCGATAGCTAAATGTGTATAAACAAAAAAATCGACTTTATACCTTAATATAAGTTTACGGAATTCTTCTAAATGCACTGCCGTTATGCCGCCATGGCTTTAAACCAACTTCCGTTCGTTAAAGAAGGTTTATTAAATTAAATATGTTAAACTAATTATTTGAAGCATTTTGATGTCGATTTCTAAATGTGTATATACAAGAAAATCGACTTTATACATAAATATAAGACTACGGAATTCTTCCAAATGTACTGTCGTTATGCCGTCATGGCTTTATATCAACTTCAATACGTTAAAGAAGGTTAATTAACTTAAATATGTTAAACTAATGATTTGAATCATTTCGATATCGACTGCTAAATGTGTAAATACAAGAAAATCGACTTTATACCTAAATATAAGATTACGGAATTCTTCTAAATGCACTGTGGTTATGCCGCCATGGCATTATATCACCTTCATTACGTTAAAGAAGGTTAACTAACTTAAATATGTTAAACTAATGATTTGAAGATTTTCGATATCGATTGCTAAATGTGTAAATACAAGAAAATCGACTATATACATAAATATACGATAACGGAATTCTTCTACATGTACTGTCGTTATGCCGCCATGTCTTTATATCACCTTCATTACGTTAAAGAAGGTTAATTAACTTAAATATGTTAAACTAATGATTTGAAGCATTTCGATATCGATTGCTAAATGTGTATATATACAAAATCGACTTTATACCTAAATATAAGATTTCGGAATTCTTCCAAATGTACTGTCGTTATGCCGCCATGGCTTTATATCAATTTCAATACGTTAAAGAAGTTTAATTAACTTAAATATGTTAAACTAATGATTTGAAGCATTTCGATGTCGATTGCTAGATGCGTATATAGAACAAAATCGATTTTATTCCTAAATATAAGATTAGGGAATTCTTCTAAATGTACTGTCGTTATGCCGCCATGGCTTTATATCACCTTCATTACGTTAAAGAAGGTTAACTAACTTAAATATGTTAAACTAATGATTTGAAGCATTTCGATATCGATTGCTAAATGTGTATGTACAACAAAATCTACTGTATACCTAAATATAAGATAACGAAATTCATATAAATATACTGCCGTTATGCCGTTATGGCTTTATGTAAACTTCAGTAAGATAAAGAAGGTTAATTAACCTAAATATGCTATATCAGTTATTTGATGCATTTCGATATCGATTGCTAAATGTGTAAATACAAGAAAATCGACTTTATACTTAAATATAAGATTACGGAGTTCTTCTAAATGTACTGCCGTTATGCCGCCATGGCTTTAAGCCAACTTCAGATCGTTAAAGAAGGTTTATTAACTTAAATATGTTAAACTAATGAGTTGAACCATCTCGATATCGATTGCTAATGTGTATATACAACAAATTCGACTTTATACCTAAACATAAGATTACGGAATTCTTCCAAATGCACTGCCGTTATTTCGTCATGGCTTTACGTAAACTTCAGTAAGAAAAAGAAGGTTAATTAACTTAAATATGTTAAACTAATGATTTGAAGCATCTCGATATCGATTGCTAAATGTGTATATACAACAAAACCGGCATTATACCTAAATATAAGTTTACGGAATTCTTCCAAATGCACTGCCGTTATACCGTTATGGCTTTATGTAAACTTCAGTAAGATAAGGAAGGTTAATTAACTTAAATATGTCAAACTAATGATTTGAAGCATTTCGTTATCGATTGCTAAATGTGAATATACAAGAAAATCGACTTTATATAAAATATACGATAACCGAATTCTTGTAAATGCACTGCCAATATGCCGTTATAGCTTTATGTTAACTTCAGTTCGTTAAAGAAGGTTTATTAACTTAAAAATGTTAAACCAGTTATTTGAAGCATTTCGATATCGATTGCTTAATGCATATATAAAAAAAAAATCGACTTTATACCTAAATATAAGACTACGGAATTCTTCCAAATGTACTGTCGTTATGCCGCCATCGCTTTATGTCACCTTCATTACGTTAAAGAAGGCTAATTAACTTAAATATCTTAAACTAATGATTTGAAGCATTTCGTTATCGATTGCAAAATATTTATATACAAAAAAAATCGAATTTATACCTTAATATAAGATTACGGATTTCTTCTAAATGCACTGCCGTTATGGCTTTATGTAAACTTCAGTAAGATAAAGAAGGTTAATTAACTTAAATATGCTAGACCAGTTATTTGAAGCATTTCGATATTGATTGCAAAATGTGTATATACAAGAAAATCGACTTTATGCCTAAATATAAGATAACGTATTTCTTCTAAATGCACTGCCGTTATGGCTTTATGTCAACTTCAGTTCGCTAAAAAAGGGTTTTATTAACTTAAATATGTTAAACCAGTTATCTGAAGTATTTCGATATCGATTGCGAAATGTATATATACAAGAAAATCGACCTTATACCTAAATATAAATTTACGGAATTCTTCCAAATGCACTGCCGTTATACCGTTATGGCTTTATGTAAACTTCAGTAAGATAAGGAAGGTTAATTAACTTAAATATGTCAAACTAATGATTTGAAGCATTTCGTTATCGATTGCTAAATGTGAATATACAAGAAAATCGACTTTATATAAAATATACGATAACCGAATTCTTGTAAATGCACTGCCAATATGCCGTTATAGCTTTATGTTAACTTCAGTTCGTTAAAGAAGGTTTATTAACTTAAAAATGTTAAACCAGTTA
>JAPZAG010002566.1:0-16085 GCA_027475135.1 Bactrocera correcta | reverse complement strand
CATTTCGATATCTATAGCTAAATGTGTATATACAAGAAAATCGACTTTATACCTAATATAAGATTACGGAATTCTTCTAAATGCACGACAGTAATATCTAAAAGCTTCAAACCATTAGTTTAACATATTTAAGTTAATTAACCTTTTTTAACTTATTGAAGTTGATATAAAGCCATGGTGGCATAACGACAGTACATTTGGAAGAATTCCGTAATCTTATATTTAGGTATAAAGTCGATTTTCTTGTATATATGCATTAAGCAATCGATATCGAAATGCTTCAAATAACTGGTTTAACATATTTAAGTTAACAAACCTTCTATAACGTATTGAAGTTGATACAAAGCCATGGCGGCATAACGGCTTATATTTAGGTATAAATTCGATTTTTTTTGCATATACACATTTAGCAATCGATATCGAAATGCTTCAAATCATTAATTTAACATATTAAGTTAATAAACATTTTTTAGCTTAATGAGGTCTACATAAAGCCCTAACGGTATAGCGGCAGTGCATTTAGAAGAACTCCGTAATGTTATAATTTTATATTTAGGTACAAAGTCGATTTTGTTGTATTTACACATTTAGCAGTCGATATCGAAATGCTTCAAACCATTAGTTTAACATACTTAAAATAATTAACCTTCTTTAACGTATTGAAGTTGATACAAACCATGGCGGCATAACGACAGTACATTTGGAAGAATTCCGTAATCTTATATTTAGGTATAAAGAAGATTTTCTTGTATATATGAATTTAGCAATCGATTTCGAAAATCTTCAAATCATTAGTTTAACATACTTAAGTTAGTTAACCTTCTTTAACGTAATGAAGGTGATATAGAGCCATGGCGGCATAACGACAGTGCATTTAAAAGAATTCCGTAATCTTATATTTAGGTATAAAGCCGATTTTGTTGTATATACGCATTAAGCAATCGATATCGAAATGCTTCAAATCATTAATTTAACATATTTAAGTTAATTAACCTTCTTTAACGTAATGAAGGTGATATAGAGCCATGGCGGCATAACGACAGTGCATTTAGAAGAATTCCGTAATCTTATATTTAGGTATAAAGTCGATTTTCTTGTATATACACATTTAGCAAGCGATATCGAAATGCTTCAAATCATTCGTTTAACATACTTAAGTTAGTTAACCTCCTTTAACGTAATGAAGGTGATATAAAGCCATGGCGGCATAACGACAGTGCAGGTAGAAGAGTTCCGTAATCTTATATTTAGGTATATAGTCGATTTTCTTGTATTTACACATTTAGCAATCGATATCGAAATGCTTCAAATCATTAGTTTAACATATTAAAGTTAGTTAACCATCTTTAACGTATTTAAGGTGAAATAAAGCCTTAACGCCATAACGACAGTAATTTGAAAGAATTCCGTAATCTTTTATTTAGGTATATAGTCGATTTTCTGGTATATATGCATTTAGAAATCGATATCGAAATGCTTCAAATCATTTGTTTAACATATTTAAGTTAATTAACCATCTCTAACGTATTGAAGGTGAAATAAAGCCATGGCGCCATAACGACAGTAATTTGGAAGAATTCCGTAATCTTTTATTTAGGTATTAAGTCGATTTTCTGGTATATGTGCATTTAGAAATCGATATCGAAATGCTTCAAATCATTAGTTTAACATATTTAAGTTAATTAACCTTCTTTATCTTACTGAAGTTAACATAAAGCCATAACGGTATAACGGCAGTGCATTTGGAAGAATTTCGTAATTTTATATTTAGGTATAAAGTCGATTTTGTTGTATATACATATTTAGCAATCGATATCGAAATGCCCCAAATCATTACTTTAACATATTTAAGTTAATTAACATTCTTTAACATATTGAAGTTGATATAAAGCCATGGCGGCATAACGGCAGTACATTTGGAAGAATTCCGTAATCTTATATTTAGGTATAAAAAAGGTTTTCTTGTATATATGAATTTAGCAATCGATTTCGAAAATCTTCAAATCATTAGTTTAACATACTTAAGTCAATAAACCTTCTTTAACAAACAGAAGTTAACATGAAGCCATAACTGCATAACGGCAGTGCATTTAAAAGAATTCCGTAATCTTATATTTAGGTATAAAGTCGATTTTCTTGTATATACACATATAGCAATCGATATCAAAATGCCTCAAATCATTAGTTTAACATACTTAAGTTAATTAACCCTCTTTATCTTACTGAAGTCTTCAAACGCCTTAACGGCATAACGGCAATGCATGTAGAATAATTTCGTAATCTTATATTTAGGTATAAAGTCGATTTTCTTGTATATACTCATTTGGCAATCGATATCGAAAGCTGGCGGCATAACGGCAGTGCATGTAGAAGAAATCCGTAATTTTATATTTAAGTATTGAGTCGAATTTGTTGTATATATGCATTTACCAATCGATTTCGAAAATCTTTAAATCATTAGTTTAACTTATTTAAGTTAATTAACCCTCTTTATCCTACTGAAGTCTGCAAACGCCTTAACGGCATAACGGCAGTGCATTTGAAGAATTCCGTAATCTTATATTTAGGTATAAAGTCAATTTTTTTGTATATATGCATTTAGCAATCGATTTCGAAAATCTTCAAAACATTAGTTTAACATATTTAAGTTAATTATCCTTCTATAACATATTGAAGTTGATAAAAAGCCATGGCGGCATAGCGACAGTACATTTGCAAGAATTCCGTAAACTTATATTTAGGTAGAAAGTCGATTTTCTTATATATATGCTTTAAGCAATCGATTTCAAAATGCTTCAAATAACTGGTGTAACATATCTAAGTTAATAAACCTTCTTAAGCGAACTGAAGTTAAATGAAGCCATAACGGCATAACGGCAGTGCATTTAGAAGAATTCCGTAATCTTATATTTCGGTATAAAGTCGATTTTCTTGTATATACACATTTAGCAATCGATATCGAAAATGCTTCAAATCATTAGATTAACATATTTAAGTTAATTAACCCTCTTTATCTTACTGAAGTCGACAAACGCCTTAACGGCATAACGGCAAAGCATTTAGAAGAATTACGTAATCTTATATTTAGGTATTAAGTCGATTTTCTTGTATATACTCATTTAGCAATCGATATCGAAATGCTTTAAATCATCAGTTTAACATATTTAAGTTAACGAAACCTACTTTAACGCACTGAAGTTAACACAAAGCCATGGCGGCATAACGGCAGTGCATGTAGAAGAATTCCGTAATCTTATATTTAGGTATAAATTCGATTTTTTTGTATATACACATTTAGCAATCGATATCGAAATGCTTCAAATCATTATTTTAACAAATTTAAGTTAATTAACCTTCTTTAACGTATTGAAGTTGATATAAAGCCATGGCGGCATAACGACAGTACATTTGGAAGAATTCCGTAATCTTATATTTAGGTATAAAGTCGATTTTGTTGTATATATGCACTTAGCAGTCGATTTCGAAAATCTTCAAATCATTAGTTTAACATATTTAAGTTAATTAACCTTCTTTAACGTGTTGAAGGTGATATAAAGACATGGCGACATAACGACAGTACATTTGGAAGAATCCGTAATCTTATATTTAGGTATGAAGTCGATTTTCTTGTATATACTCATTTAGCAATCGATATCGAAATGCTTCAAATCACTAGTTTAACATACTTAAGTTAGCAAACCTACTTTAACGCACTGAAGTTTACACAAAGCCATGGCGGCATAACATCTTATATTTAGGTATAAATTCGATTTTTTTGTATATACACATTTAGCAATCGATATCGAAATGCTTCAAATCATTAGTTTAACATATTAAGTTAATAAACACTTTTTAGCTTAATGAGGTCTACATAAAGCCTTAACGGTATAACGGCAGTACATTTAGAAGAACTCCGTAATGTTATAATTTTATATTTAGGTATAAAGTGGATTTTGTTTTATTTACACATTTAGCAGTCGATATCGAAATGCTTCAAACCATTAGTTTAACATATTTAAAATAATTAACCTTCTTTAACGTATTGAAGTTGATACAAAGCATGGCGGCGTAACGAAAGTACATTTGGAAGAATTCCGTAATTTTATATTTAGGTATAAAGTCGATTTTCTTGTATATATGCATTAAGCAATCGATATCGAAATGCCTCAAATAACTGGTTTAACATATTTGAGTTAATAAACCTTCTTTAACTAACTGAAGTTAACAGAAGGCCATGGCGGAATAACGGCAGTGCATTTGGAAGAATTCCGTTATCCTATATTTAAGTATAAAGTCAAGTTTCTTTTACTAGCACATTTAGCAATCGATATCGAAATGCTTCAAATTATTAGTTTAACATATTAAGTTAATAAACCTTCTTTAACGCACTGAAGTCTACATAAAGCCTTAACGGCATAACGGCGGTGCATTTAGAAGAATTCAGTTATCTTATATTTAGGTATAAATTCGATTTTCTTGTATATGCACATTTAGCAAGCGAAATCGAAATGCTTCAAATCCTTAGTTTAACATATGTAAGTTAATTAACCTTCTCTAACGTATTGAAGTTGATAAAGAGCCATGGCGGCATAACGACAGTACATTTGGAAGAATTCCGTAGTCTTATATTTAGGTATAAAGTCGATTTTGTTGTATATACGCATTTAGCAATCGATATCGAAATGCTTCAAAGCATTAGGTTAACATATTTAAGTTAATTAACCTTCTTTAACGTATTGAAGTTGATATAAAACCATAGCGGCGTAACGACAGTACATTTGGAAGAATTCCGCAGTCTTATATTTAGGTATAAAGTCAATTTTCTTGTATATACACATTTAGCTATCGATATCGAGATGCTTCAAATCATTCGTTTAACATATTTATGTTAATAAACCTTCTTTAACGATCTGAAGTTGGCATATAGCCATGGCGGCATAACGGCAGTGCATGTAGAAGAATTCCGTAATCTTATATTTAGGTATAAAGTCGATTTTCTTGTATATATACATTTAGCTATCGATATCGAAATTTTTCATATCATTAGTTTAACATATTAAGTAAATAAACGCTTTTTACCTTACTGAAGTCTACATAAGCCTTAACGGGATAAAGGCAGTGCATTTAGAAGAATTCCGTAATGTTATAATTTATGTTTAGGTATAAAGTCAATTTTCTTGTATATACACATTTAGCTATCGATATCGAGATGCTTCTTATATTTAGGTATATAGTCGATTTTCTTGTATTTACACATTTAGCAATCGATATCGAAAATCTTCAAATCATTAGTTTAACATATTTAAGTTAGTTAACCTTCCTTAACGTAATGAAGGTGATATAAAGCCATGGCGGCATAACGACAGTGCAGGTAGAAGAGTTTCGTAATCTTATATAAAGGTATATAGTCGATTTTCTTGTATTTACACATTTAGCAATCGATAGCGAAAATCTTCAAATCATTAGTTTAACATATTTAAGTTAGTTAACCTTCCTTAACGTAATGAAGGTGATATAAAGCCATGGCGGCATAACGACAGTGCATTTAGAAGAATTCCGTTATCTTATATTTAGGTATAAAGTCGATTTTGTTGTATTTACACATTTAGCAATCGATATCGAAAATCTTCAAATCATTAGTTTAACATATTTAAGTTAGTTAACCTTCCTTAACGTAATGAAGGTGATATAAAGCCATGGCGGCATAACGACAGTGCATTTAGAAGAATTCCGTTATCTTATATTTAGGTATAAAGTCGATTTTGTTGTATATACGCATTTAGCAATCGATATCGAAATGCTTCAAAGCATTAGGTTAACATATTTAAGTTAATTAACCTTCTTTAACGTATTGAAGTTGATATAAAACCATAGCGGCGTAACGACAGTACATTTGGAAGAATTCCGCAGTCTTATATTTAGGTATAAAGTCAATTTTCTTGTATATACACATTTAGCTATCGATATCGAGATGCTTCAAATCATTCGTTTAACATATTTATGTTAATAAACCTTCTTTAACGATCTGAAGTTGGCATATAGCCATGGCGGCATAACGGCAGTGCATGTAGAAGAATTCCGTAATCTTATATTTAGGTATAAAGTCGATTTTCTTGTATATATACATTTAGCTATCGATATCGAAATTTTTCATATCATTAGTTTAACATATTAAGTAAATAAACGCTTTTTACCTTACTGAAGTCTACATAAGCCTTAACGGGATAAAGGCAGTGCATTTAGAAGAATTCCGTAATGTTATAATTTATGTTTAGGTATAAAGTCAATTTTCTTGTATATACACATTTAGCTATCGATATCGAGATGCTTCAAATCATTCGTTTAACATATTTATGTTAATAAACCTTCTTTAACGATCTGAAGTTGGCATATAGCCATGGCGGCATAACGGCAGTGCATGTAGAAGAATTCCGTAATCTTATATTTAGGTATAAAGTCGATTTTCTTGTATATACACATTTAGCTATCGATATCGAAATTTTTCATATCATTAGTTTAACATATTAAGTAAATAAACGCTTTTTACCTTACTGAAGTCTACATAAGCCTTAAGGGTATAAAGGCAGTGCATTTAGAAGAATTCCGTAATGTTATAATTTTATGTTTAGGTATAAAGTCAATTTTCTTGTATATACACATTTAGCAATCGATATCGAAATGCTTAAAATAACTGGTTTAGCATATTTAAGTTAATTAACCTTCTTTATCTTACTGAAGTTTACATAAAGCCATAACGGCAGTATATTTATATGAGTTCCCTTATCTTATATTTAGGTATAGAGTCGATTTTGTTGTACATACACATTTAGCAATCGATATCGAAATGTTTCAAGTCATTAGTTTAACATATTTAAGTTAATAAACCTTCTTTAACGTATTGAAGTTGATATAAAGCCATGGCGGCATAACGACAGTACATTTCGAAGAATTCCGTAGTCTTATATTTAGGTATAAAGTCGATTTTCTGGTATATATGCATTAAGAAATCGATATCGAAATGCTTCGAATAACTGGTTTAACATATTTAAGTTAATAAATCTTCTTTAACGAACTGAGGTTGGCTTAAGGACATGGCGGCATAACGGCAAAGCATTTAGAAGAATTCCGTTATCTAATATTTAGGTATAAAGTCGATTTTCTGGTATATATGCATTAAGAAATCGATATCGAAATGCTTCGAATAACTGGTTTAACATATTTAAGTTAATAAATCTTCTTTAACGAACTGAGGTTGGCTTAAGGACATGGCGGCATAACGACAGTGCATGCAGAAGAATTCCGTAATCTTATATTTAGGTATAAAGTCGATTTTGTTGTATATACGCGTTTAGCAATCGATATCGAAATGCTTCAAATCATTAGTTTAACATATTTAAGTTAATTAACCTTCTTTAACGTATTGAAGTTGATATAAAGCCATGGCGGCATAACGACAGTACATTTGGAAGAATTCCGTAATCTTATATTTAGGTATAAAGTCGATTTTGTTGTATATACACATTTAGCAATCGATATCGAAATGCTTCAAATCATTAGTTTAACATATTTAAGTTAATTAACCTTCTTTATCTTACTGAAGTTTACATAAAGCCAAAACGGTATAACGGCAGTGCATTTGGAAGAATTCCGTAATCTTATATTTAAGTAAAAAGTCGATTTTCTTGTCTATACATTCGTTTAACATGATTAAGTTAATTAACCTTCTTTAACGTATTGAAGTTGATATAAAGCCATGGCGACATAACGGCAGTGCATTTAGAAGAATTCCGTAATCTTATATTTAGGTATAAAGTCGATTTTGTTGTATAAATATACGCATTTAGCAATCGATATCGAAATGCTTCAAATCATTAGTTTAACATATTTAAGTTAATTAACCTTCTTTAACGTATTGAAGTTGACATAAAGCCATGGCGGCATAACGGCAGTGCATTTAGAAGAATTCCGTTATCTTATATTTAGGTATAAAGTCGATTTTGTTGTATATACACATTTAGCAATCGATATCGAAATGCTTCAAATCATTAGTTTAACATATTTCAGTTAACTAACCTTCTTTATCTTACTGAAGTTTACATAAAGCCAAAACGGTATAACGGCAGTGCATTTTGAAGAATTCCGTAAACTTATATTTAGGTATAAAGTCGATTTTGTTGTATATACATATTTAGCAATCGATATCGAAATGCTTCAAATCATTAGTTTAACATATTTCAGTTAACTAACCTTCTATATCTTACTGAAGTTTACATAAAGCCATAACGGTATAACGGCAGTGCACTTGGAAGAATTCCGTAATCTTATATTTAGGTATAAAGTCGATTTTGTTGTATATACACATTTAGCAGTCGATATCGAAATGCTTCAAATCATTAGTTTAACATATTTAAGTTAATTAACCTTCTTTAACGTATTGAAATTGATATAAAGCCATGGCGGCGTAACGACAGTACATTTGGAAGAATTCCGCAGTCTTATATTTAGGTATAAAGTCAATTTTCTTGTATATACACATTTAGCTATCGATATCGAGATGCTTCAAATCATTCGTTTAACATATTTATGTTAATAAACCTTCTTTAACGATCTGAAGTTGGCATATAGCCATGGCGGCATAACGGCAGTGCATGTAGAAGAATTCCGTAATCTTATATTTAGGTATAAAGTCGATTTTCTTGTATATATACATTTAGCTATCGATATCGAAATTTTTCATATCATTAGTTTAACATATTAAGTAAATAAACGCTTTTTACCTTACTGAAGTCTACATAAGCCTTAACGGGATAAAGGCAGTGCATTTAGAAGAATTCCGTAATGTTATAATTTATGTTTAGGTATAAAGTCAATTTTCTTGTATATACACATTTAGCTATCGATATCGAGATGCTTCAAATCATTCGTTTAACATATTTATGTTAATAAACCTTCTTTAACGATCTGAAGTTGGCATATAGCCATGGCGGCATAACGGCAGTGCATGTAGAAGAATTCCGTAATCTTATATTTAGGTATAAAGTCGATTTTCTTGTATATACACATTTAGCTATCGATATCAAAATTTTTTCATATCATTAGTTTAACATATTAAGTAAATAAACGCTTTTTACCTTACTGAAGTCTACATAAGCCTTAAGGGTATAAAGGCAGTGCATTTAGAAGAATTCCGTAATGTTATAATTTTATGTTTAGGTATAAAGTCAATTTTCTTGTATATACACATTTAGCAATCGATATCGAAATGCTTAAAATAACTGGTTTAGCATATTTAAGTTAATTAACCTTCTTTATCTTACTGAAGTTTACATAAAGCCATAACGGCAGTATATTTATATGAGTTCCGTTATCTTATATTTAGGTATAGAGTCGATTTTGTTGTACATACACATTTAGCAATCGATATCGAAATGTTTCAAGTCATTAGTTTAACATATTTAAGTTAATAAACCTTCTTTAACGTATTGAAGTTGATATAAAGCCATGGCGGCATAACGACAGTACATTTCGAAGAATTCCGTAGTCTTATATTTAGGTATAAAGTCGATTTTCTGGTATATATGCATTAAGAAATCGATATCGAAATGCTTCGAATAACTGGTTTAACATATTTAAGTTAATAAATCTTCTTTAACGAACTGAGGTTGGCTTAAGGACATGGCGGCATAACGGCAAAGCATTTAGAAGAATTCCGTATCTAATATTTAGGTATAAAGTCGATTTTCTGGTATATATGCATTAAGAAATCGATATCGAAATGCTTCGAATAACTGGTTTAACATATTTAAGTTAATAAATCTTCTTTAACGAACTGAGGTTGGCTTAAGGACATGGCGGCATAACGACAGTGCATGCAGAAGAATTCCGTAATCTTATATTTAGGTATAAAGTCGATTTTGTTGTATATACGCGTTTAGCAATCGATATCGAAATGCTTCAAATCATTAGTTTAACATATTTAAGTTAATTAACCTTCTTTAACGTATTGAAGTTGATATAAAGCCATGGCGGCATAACGACAGTACATTTGGAAGAATTCCGTAATCTTATATTTAGGTATAAAGTCGATTTTGTTGTATATACACATTTAGCAATCGATATCGAAATGCTTCAAATCATTAGTTTAACATATTTAAGTTAATTAACCTTCTTTATCTTACTGAAGTTTACATAAAGCCAAAACGGTATAACGGCAGTGCATTTGGAAGAATTCCGTAATCTTATATTTAAGTAAAAAGTCGATTTTCTTGTCTATACATTCGTTTAACATGATTAAGTTAATTAACCTTCTTTAACGTATTGAAGTTGATATAAAGCCATGGCGACATAACGGCAGTGCATTTAGAAGAATTCCGTAATCTTATATTTAGGTATAAAGTCGATTTTGTTGTATAAATATACGCATTTAGCAATCGATATCGAAATGCTTCAAATCATTAGTTTAACATATTTAAGTTAATTAACCTTCTTTAACGTATTGAAGTTGACATAAAGCCATGGCGGCATAACGGCAGTGCATTTAGAAGAATTCCGTTATCTTATATTTAGGTATAAAGTCGATTTTGTTGTATATACACATTTAGCAATCGATATCGAAATGCTTCAAATCATTAGTTTAACATATTTCAGTTAACTAACCTTCTTTATCTTACTGAAGTTTACATAAAGCCAAAACGGTATAACGGCAGTGCATTTGGAAGAATTCCGTAAACTTATATTTAGGTATAAAGTCGATTTTGTTGTATATACATATTTAGCAATCGATATCGAAATGCTTCAAATCATTAGTTTAACATATTTCAGTTAACTAACCTTCTATATCTTACTGAAGTTTACATAAAGCCATAACGGTATAACGGCAGTGCACTTGGAAGAATTCCGTAATCTTATATTTAGGTATAAAGTCGATTTTGTTGTATATACACATTTAGCAGTCGATATCGAAATGCTTCAAATCATTAGTTTAACATATTTAAGTTAATTAACCTTCTTTAACGTATTGAAATTGATATAAAGCCATGGCGGCATAACGGCAGTGCATTTAGAAGAATTCCGTAATCTTATATTTAGGTATAAAGTCGATTTTCTTTTATATACACATTTGGCAATCGATAACGAAATGCTTCAAATCATTAGTTTAACATATTTAAGTTAATTAACTTTCTTTAACGTATTGAAGGTGATATAAAGCCATGGCGGCATAACGGCAGTGCATTTAGAAGAATTCCGTAATCTTATATTTAGGTATAAAGTCGATTTTGTTGTATATACACATTTAGCAAGCGATATCGAAATGCTTCAACTCATTAGTTTAACATATTTAAGTTAATTAACCTTCTTTAACGAACTGAAGTTGGCATAGAGCCATGGCGGCATTACGGCAGTGCATGTAGAAGAATTCCGTAATCTTTTATTTAGGTATCAAGTCGATTTTCTTGTATATACACATTTAGCAAGCGATATCGAAATGCTTCAAATCATTAGTTTAACACATTTAAGCTAATTAACCTTCTTTAACGTATTGAAGTTGATATAGAGCCATTGCGGCATAACGGCAGTGCATGTAGAAGAATTCCGTTATCTTATATTTAGGTATAAAGTCGATTTTCTTGTATATACACATTTAGCAAGCGATATCGAAATGCTTCAACTCATTATCTTAACATATTTAAGTTAATAAACCTTCTTTAACGATCTGAAGTTGGCATATAGCCACGGCGGCATTACGGCAGTGCATGTAGAAGAATTCCGTAATCTTTTATTTAGGTATAAAGTCGATTTTCTTGTATATACACATTTAGATATCGATATCGAAATGCTTCAAATCATTAGTTTAACATATTAAGTTAATAAACATTTTTTAGCTTACTGAAGTCTACATAAAGCCTTAACAGTATAACGGCAGTGCATGTAGAAGAATTCCGTTATCTTATATTTATATAAAGTCGATTTTCTCAATGCTTACATATATTTAGGTAAAGACTCGGACGGGACCAATTTGACATCAGAACACACTCGATTTTCAAAACCTACTCAAGCAGTTTTACGACTCATATCTCCAATTGAAGGGTCGAATAGAAACATCACTGCTGATAATTGGTTTTGTTCAGTTGAGCTAGTCGATGTTTTGAAAGATAAAAAGTTATCTCTTGTGGGTACTTAAAAAAAAAATAAAACAGAAATTCCGCCAGAATTCAAACCAAATCGGCGACGAGAAATTGGAACCTCGCTTTTCGGTTTTACTAAAAATATTACTTTGGCATCTTTTGTGCCGAGAAAAAACCGTGCTGTGGTGTTAATTTCCAGCATGCACCATACAGCAAACGTAGACGATAATACAAAAAAGCCCGAAATAATATTATAATACAATGAAACTAAAATTGGCGTTGATTTATTGGATCAAAGGTGTGCGAACTATACCACGGCGCGACGAACGCAAAGATGGCCTTTGTGCATTTTTTATCCTCTGTTAGATATATCAGCTTCCAATGCTTATGTCATGAGTAAGAAGTAGATTTAAATTTATGAAGCAGCTAGCAGAAGATCTGACCATGCCACACATGAATCGTCGAGAAAATAACAAGCACACTCCTCATGACATCAAAACTTCTATTCGCCGGATCTTGAAAATAGAAGAAAAATTGCCTTCTGTTTCTGAAGCTGATCATCTTGAAAAACGTAAAACGTGTTCAACTTGTGATCCCAAGAAGAAACGAAAAACATTTCGTTTGTGTTTTATATGTAAAAATCCAATCTGTGTGGAATGTTCTAACAAAGCGTGCAAAAGTTGTCGTGAAAAATTTTAAGAATTTACCCCCTGTAATTTTCTCGAAGTTTTGTTTTTTTTTAACTTTTATTTTTTTATGTCATTAGAATATTATTATATCCTTTAAAGAAAGACAGAATTTTATATAACATTTTGTTCCTATGTGGATAGATCTCAATTTGTAAACTACTATGTAATTTTAGTTAAAATGTGCCAGCAATTCAATTGTTCACATTTATGAGAAAAATATGTTTTGTTTTTTTTTTCCTTTTTCAGTTAAATAAATAATTTAGTATATATTAAAGAGTTTTATTAATGTATTCTTATAATAAAACCTTAAAATCCTAAAAAAATTCAAGTGTTCGGATACATTGCGGTCACTGTGACCGTGCTCAGGTGGTTACGTAACTGATATAGGGCTCAGGTCGTTAAGGGTTAAATATGTTAAACTCATGATTTGAAGCATTTCGATGTCGATTGCTAAATGCGTATATACAACAAAATCGACTTAATACCTAAATATAAGATTACGGAATTCTTCTACATGCACTGCCGTTATGCCGTTAAGGCTTTTCTAGACTTCAATAAGAAAAAGAGGATTAATTAACTTAAATGTGTTAAACTAATGATTTGAAGCATTTCGATATCGATTGCTAAATGTGTATATACAAGAAAATCGACTTTATACCTAAATATAAGATAATGGAATTCTTCTACATGCACTACCGTTATGCCGCCATGGATTTATGCCAACTTCAGTTTGTTGAAGAAGGTTTATTAACTTAAATATGTTAAACTAATGAATTGAAGCATCTCGATATCGATTGCTAAATGTGTATATACAACAAAATCGACTTTTATACCTAAATAGGAGTTTACGGAATTCTTCCAAATGCACTGCCGTTATACCGTTATGGCTTTATGTAAACTTCAATAAGATAAAGAAGGATAATTAACTTAAATATGTTAACTTAAATATGTTAAACTAATGACTTGAAGCATTTCGTTATCGATTGCTAAATGGGTATATACAACAAAATCGTCTTTTTACCTAAATATAAGATTTCGGAACTCTTCCAAATGCACTGCCGTTATGCCGTTAAAGCTTTTGTAGACTTCAGTAAGACAAAGAGGATTAATTAACTTAAATATGTTAAACTTATGAATTGAAGCATTTCGATATACAAGAAAATCGACTTTATACCTAAATATAAGATTACGGAATTCTTCTAAATGCACTGCCGTTATACCGTTAAGGCGTTATGTAGACTTCAGTAAGCTAAAAAATGTTTTTTAACTTATAATGTTAAACAAATGATTTGAAGCATTTCGATATCGATAGCTCAATATGTATATACAAAAAAATCGACTTTATACCAAAATATAAGATTACGGAATTCTTCTACATCCACTGCCGTTATGCCAACTTCAGATCGTTAAAGAAGGTTTACTAACTTAAATATGTTAAGCTAATGAGTTGAAGCATCTCGATATCGATTGCTAAATGTGTATATACAACAAAATCGACTTTATACCTAAATATAAGATTACGGAATTCTTCTAAATGCAGTGCCGTTATGCCGCCATGGCTATATATCAACTTCAATACGTTAAAGAAGGTTAAATAACTTAAATATGTTAAACTAATGATTTGAAGCATTTCGATATCGCTTGCTAAATTTTTATATACAAGAAAATCGACTTCATACCTAAATATAAGATTACGGAATTCTTCCAAATGCACTGCCGTTATGCCGCCATGGCTTTATATCAACTTCAATACGTTAAAGAAGGTTAATTAACTTAAATATGTTAAACTAATGAGTTGAAGCATTTCGATATCGCTTGCTAAATGTGTATATACAACAAAATCGACTTTATACCTAAATATAAGATTACGGAATTCTTCTAAATGCACTGCCGTTAAGCCGCCATGGCTTTATATCAACTTCAATACGTTAAAGAAGGTTAATTAACTTAAATATGTTAAACTAATGATTTGAAGCATTTCGACATCGCTTGCTAAATGTGTATATACAACAAAATCGACATTATACCTAAATATAAGATAACGGAATTCTTCTACATGCACTGCCGTGATGCCGCCATGGCTTTATTCCAATTTCAGTTCGTTAAAGAAGGTTTATTAACTTAAATATGTTAAACTAATGAGTCGAAGCATCTCTATGTCGATTGCTAAATGTGTATATACAACAAAATCGACATTATACCTAAATATAAGATAACGGAATTCTTCTACATGCACTGCCGTGATGCCGCCATGGCCTTATTCCAACTTCAGTTCGTTAAAGAAGGTTTATTAACTTAAATATGTTAAACTAATGAGTTGAAGCATCTCGACATCGATTGCTAAATGTGTATATACAACAAAATCGACTTTATACCTAAATATAAGATTACGGAATTCTTCTAAATGCACTGCCGTTATGCCGCCATGGCTTTATATCAACTTCAATACGTTAAAGAAGGTTAATTAACTTAAATATGATAAACTAATGATTTGAAGCATTTCGATATCGCCTGTTAAATGTGTATATACAAGAAAATCGACTTTATACCTAAATATAAGATAACGGAATTCTTCTACATGCACTGCCGTTATGCCGCCATGGCTTTTTGCTAACTTCAGTTCGTTAAAGAAGGTTTATTAACTTAAATATGTTAAACGAATGAGTTGAAGCATTTCGATATCGCTTGCTAAATGTGTATATACAACAAAATCAACTTTATACCTAAATATGAGATAACGGAATTCTTTTAAATACACTGCCGTTATGCCGTTAAGGCTTTATGTAGAATTCAGTAAGATAGAGAGGGTTAATTAACTTAAATATGTTAAACTAATGATTTGAAGCAATTCGGTATCGCTTGCTAAATGTGTATATACAAGAAAATCGAATTTATACCTAAATATAAGATAACGGAATTCTTCTGAATGCACTGCAGTTATACCCTTAAGGCTTTATGTAGACTTCAGTGCGTTAAAGAACGTTTATTAACTTAGATATGTTAAAGTAATGATTTGAAGCATTTCGATATCGCCTGTTAAATGTGTATATACAAGAAAATCGACTTTATACCTAAATATAAGATAATGGAATTCTTCTACATGCACTGCCGTTATGCCGCCATGGATTTATGCCAACTTCAGTTTGTTAAAGAAGGTTTATTAACTTAAATATATTAAAGTAATGAGTTGAAGCATCTCGATATCGATTGCTAAATGTGCATATACAACAAAATCGACTTTATACCTAAATAAAGTTTACGGAATTCTTCC
>JAPZAG010000262.1:0-90498 GCA_027475135.1 Bactrocera correcta | reverse complement strand
TCGATATCGATAGCTAAATGTGTATATACAAGAAAATCGACTTTATACCTAAATATAAGATTACGGAATTTTTCCAAATGTGCTGTCGTTATGCCGTCATGGCTTTATATCAACTTCAATACGTTAAAGAAGGTTAATTAACTTAAATATGTTAAACTAATGATTTGAAGCATTTCGATATCGCTTGCTAAATGAGTATATACAAGAAAGTCGAATTTATACCTAAATATAACATTACGGACTTCTTCTAAATGCACTGCCGTAATACCGTTACGGCTTTATGTAGTCCTCATTAAGCTAAAAAATGTTTATTAACTTAATCTGTTAAACTAATGATGTGAAGCATTTCGATATCGATTGCTAAATGTGTATATACAAGAAAATCGACTTTATACCTAAATATAAAATTACGGAATTCTTCCAAATGTACTGTCGTTATGCCGCCATGGTTTGTATCAACTACAATACGTTAAAGAGGGTAAGTTATTTTAAATATGTTAAACTAATGGTTTGAAGCATTTCGATATCGACTGCTAAATGTGTAAATACAACAAAATCGACTTTATACCTAAATATAAAATTATAACAGTACGGATTTCTTCTAAATGCACTGCCGTTATACCGTTAAGGCTTTATGTAGACCTCATTAAGCTAAAAAAATGTTTATTAATTTAATATGTTAAACTAATGATTTGAAGCATTTCGATATCGATTGCTAAATGCGTATATTGAACAAAATCGACTTTATACCTAAATATAAGATTACGGAACTCTTCCAAATGCGCTGCCGTTATGCCGTTAAGGCTTTTGTAGACTTCAGTAAGATAAAGAGGATTAATTAATTTAAATCTGTTAAACTAATGATGTGAAGCATTTCGATATCGATTGTTAAATGTGTATATACAAGAAAATCGACTTTATACCTAAATATAACCAAATGTACTGTCGTTATGCCGCCATGGTTTGTATCAACTACAATACGTTAAAGAAGGTTAGTTAATGATTTGAAGCATTTCGATATCGACTGCTAAATGTGTAAATACAACAAAATCGACTTTATACCTAAATATAAAATTATAACATTACGGATTTCTTCTAAATGCACTGCCGTTATACCGTTTAGGCTTTATGTAGACCTCATTAAGCTAAAAAATGTTTATTAACTTAATATGTTAAACTAATGATTTGAAGCATTTCGATATCGATATGTAAATGTGTATATAAAAGAAAATCCACTTTATACCTAAATATAAGATTACGGAATTCTTCCAAATGCACTGCCGTTATGGCCTATAATTAACTTAGATATGTTAAACTAATGATTTGAATCATTTCGATATCGATAGCTAAATGTGTATATACAAGAAAATCGACGTTATACCTAAATATAAGATTACGGAATTTTTCCAAATGTGCTGTCGTTATGCCGCCATGGCTTTATATCACCTTCAATACGTTAAAGAAGGTTAATTAACTTAAATACGTTAAACTAATGATTTGAAGCATTTCGATATCGCTTGCTATATGAGTATATACAAGAGAGTCGAATTTATACCTAAATATAGGATTACGGATTTCTTCTAAATGCACTGCCGTTATACCGTTAAGGCTTTAGTAGACCTCATTAAGCTAAAAACTGCTTATTAACTTAATATGTTAAACTAATGATTTAAACAATTCGATATCGAAAGCTAAATGTGTATATACAAGAAAATCGACTTTATACCTAAATATAAGATTACGGAATTTTTCCAAATGTGCTGTCGTTATGCCGCCATGGCTTTATATCAACTTCAATACGTTAAAGAAGGTTAATTAACTTAAATATGTTAAACTAATGATTTGAAGCATTTCGATATCGCTTGCTAAATGTGTATGTAAAAGAAAATCGAATTTATACCTAAATATAAGATAACGGAGTTCTTCTAAGCGCACTGCCGTTATGCCGTTAAGGCTTTATGTAGACTTCAGTGTGTTAAAGAAGGTTTTTTATAAATAACTTGAAAATGTAAAACTAATGATTTGAAGCATTTCGATATCGATTGCTAAATGTGTATATACAAGAAAATCGACTTTATACCTGAATAAAAGATAACGGAATTCTTCTACATGCACTGCCGTTATGCCGTTAAGGCTTTTGTAGACTTCAGTATGAAAAGGTGGGTTAATTAACTTAAATTTGTTAAACTAATGTTTTGAAGCATTTCGATATCTATTGCTAAATGAGTATATACAAGAAAATCGACTTTATACCTAAACATATGATAACGGAATTCTTCCAAATGCACTGCCGTTAATCCGCCATGGCTTTATGTCAACTTCAGTTCGTTAAAGAAGGTTTGTTAACTTAAATATGTTAAACTAATGATTTGAAGCATTTCGATATCGATTGCTAAATGCGTATATTGAACAAAATCGACTTTATACCTAAATATAAGATTACGGAACTCTTCCAAATGCGCTGCCGTTATGCCGTTAAGGCTTTTGTAGACTTCAGTAAGATAAAGAGGATTAATTAATTTAAATCTGTTAAACTAATGATGTGAAGCATTTCGATATCGATTGCTAAATGTGTATATATAAGAAAATCGACTTTAGACCTAAATATAAGATTACGGAATTCTTCCAAATGTACTGTCGTTATGCCGCCATGGCTTTGTATCACCTTCAATACGTTAAAGAAGGTTTATTAACTTAAATATGTTAAACTAATTATTTGAAGCATTTCGATATCGATTGCTAAATGTGTATGTACAACGAAATCGACTTTATACCTAAATATAATATAACGGAATTCATATAAATATACCGCCGTTATACCGTTATGGCTTTATGTAAGCAGTAAAATAAAGAAGGTTAATTAACTTAAATATGCTAAACCAGTTATTTGAATCATTTCGATATCGATTGCAAAATGTGTATGTACAGAAAATCGACTTTATGCCTAAATATAGGACTACGGAATTCTTTCAAACGCACTGCCGTTATGCCGTTAAGGCTTTATGTAGACTTCAGTAAGCTAAAAAATGTTTATTAACTTAATATGTTAAACCAGTTATTTGAAGCATTTCGATATCGATTGCTTAATGCATATATACAAGAAAATCGACTTTATACCTAAATATAAAACTACGGAATTCTTCCAAATGTACTGTCGTTATGCCGCCATGGCTCTTTATCAACTTCAATACGTTAAAGAAGGTTAATTAACTTAAATATGTTAAACTAATGATTTGAAGCATTTCGATATCGCTTGCTAAATGTGTATATACAAGAAAATTGAATTTATACTGAAATATAAAATTATAACATTACGGAATTCTCCTAAATGCACTGCCGTTATACCGCTAAGGCTTTATGTAGACTTCAGTAAGCTAAAAAATGTTTATTAACTTAATATGTTAAACTAATAATTTCAAGCATTTCGATATGTATATCTAAATGTGTATATAAAAGAAAATCGACTTCATACCTAAATATAAGATTACGGAATTCTTCCAAATGCACTGCCGTTATGGCTTTATATCAACTGCAATACGTTAAAGAAGGTTAACTAACTTAAATATGTTAAACTAATGATTTGAAGCATTTCGATATCGCTTGCCAAATATATATATACAAGAAAATCGAATTTATACCTAAATATAAGATAACGGAATTTTTCTAGATACACTGCCGTTATGCCGTTAACGCTTTATGTAGACTTCAGTTCGTTAAAGAAGGCTTATTAACTTAAATATGTTAAACTAATGATTTAAAGCATTTCGATATCGATTGTTAAATGTGTATATACAAGAAAATCGACTTTATACCTAAAAATAAGATTACGGAATTCTTCCAATCCTACTGTCATTATGCCGCCATGGCTTTGTACCAACTTAAATACGTTAAAGAAGGTTAATTATTTTAAATATTTTAAACTAATGGTTTGAAGCATTTCGATATCGATTGCTAAATGTGCAAATACAAGAAAATCGACTTTATACCTGAATAAAAGATAACGGAATTCTTCTACATGCACTGCCGTTATGCCGTTAAGTCTTTGTGTGGACTTCAGTGCGTTAAAGAAGCTTTATTAACTTAAATATGTTAAGCTAATGATTTGAAGCATTTCGATATCGATTGCTAAATGCGTATATTGAACAAAATCGACTTTATACCTAAATATAAGATTACGGAACTCTTCCAAATGCACTGCCGTTATGCCGTTAAGGCTTTTGTAGACTTCAGTAAGATAAAGAGGATTAATTAACTCAAATCTGTTAAACTAATGATGTGAAGCATTTCGATATCGAGTGCTAAATGTGTATATACAAGAAAATCGACTTTATACCTAAATATAAGATTACGGAATTGTTCCAAATGTACTGTCGTTATGCCGCCATGGCTTTGTATCACCTTCAATACGTTAAAGAAGGTTTATTAACTTAAATCTGTTAAACTAATGATGTAAAGCATTTCAATATCGATTGCTAAATGAGTATATACAAGAAAATCGACTTTAGACGTAAATATAAGATTACGGAATTCTTCTAAATGCACTGCCGTTATGCCGTTAGGGCTTTTGCAGACTTCAGTAAGAAAAAGAGGGTTAAGTAACTTAAATATGTTAAACTAATGATTTGAAGCATTTCGATATCGATTGCTAAATGTGTATGTACAACAAAATCGACTTTATACCTAAATATAATATAACGGAATTCTAATAAATATACTGCCATTATGCCGTTATGGCTATATGTAAACTTCAGTAAAATAAAGAAGGTTAATTAACTTAAATATGCTAAACCAGTTGTTTGAATCATTTCAATATCGATTGCACAATGTGTATGTACAAGAAAATCGATTTTATGCTTAAATATAAGACTACGGAATTCTTCCAAACGCACTGCCGTTATGCCGTTATAGCTTTATATTAACTTCAGTTCGTTAAAGAAGGTTTATTAACTTAAATATGTTAAACCAGTTATTTGAAGCATTTCGATATTGATTGCTTAATGCATATATACAAGAAAATCGACTTTATACCTAAATATAAAACTACGGAATTCTTCCATATGTAGTGTCGTTATGCCGCCATGGCTCTTTATAAACTTCAATACGTTAAAGAAGGTTAATTAACTTAAATATTTTAAACTAATGATTTGAAGCATTTCGATATCGCTTGCTAAATGTGTATATACAAGAAAATCGAATTTATACCTAAAAATAAAATTATAACATTACGGAACTCTTGTAAATGCACTGCCGTTATACCGCTAAGGCTTTATGTAGACTTCAGTAAGCTAAAAAATGTTTATTAACTTAATATGTTAAACTAATAATTTCAGGCATTTCGATATGTATATCTAAATGTGTATATAAAAGAAAATCGACTTCATACCCAAATATAAGATTACGGAATTCTTCCAAATGCACTGCCGTTATGGCTTTATATCAACTGCAATACGTTAAAGAAGGTTAACTAACTTAAATATGTTAAACTAATGATTTGAAGCATTTCGATATCGCTTGCCAAATATGTATATACAAGAAAATCGAATTTATACCTAAATATAAGATAGCGGAATTCTTCTAGATGCACTGCCGTTATGCCGTTAACGCTTTATGTAGATTTCAGTGCGATAAAGAAGGCTTATTAACTTAAATATGTAAAACTAATGATTTAAAGCATTTCGATATCGATTGCTAAATGTGTATATACAAGAAAATTGACGTTATACCTAAATATAAGATTACGGAATTCTTCCAATCCTACTGTCATTATGCCGCCATGGCTTTGTATCAACTTAAATATGTTAAAGAAGGTTAATTATTTTAAATATGTTAAACTAATGGTTTGAAGCATTTCGATATCGATTGCTAAATGTGCAAATACAAGAAAATCGACTTTATACCTGAATAAAAGATAACGGAATTCTTCTACATGCACTGCCGTTATGCCGTTAAGCCTTTATGTGGACTTCAGTGCGTTAAAGAAGCTTTATTAACTTAAATATGTTAAACTAATGATTTGAATCATTTCGATATCGATTGCTAAATGCATGTATACAAGAAAATCGACTTTATACCTAAATATAAGATTACGGAACTCTTCCAAATGCACTGCCGTTATGCCGTTAAGGCTTTTGTAGACTTCAGTAAGATAAAGAGGATTAATTAACTTAAATCTGTTAAACTAATGATGTGAAGCATTTCGATATCGAGTGCTAAATGTGTATATACAAGAAAATCGACTTTATACCTAAATATAAGATTACGGAATTGTTCCAAATGTACTGTCGTTATGCCGTTAAGGCTTTTGCAGACTTCAGTAAGAAAAAGAGGGTTAAGTAACTTAAATATGTTAAACTAATGATTTGAAGCATTTCGATATCGATTGCTAAATGTGTATGTACAACAAAATCGACTTTATACCTAAATATAAGATAACGGAATTCATATAAATATACTGCCGTTATGCCGTTATGGCTTTATGTAGACTTCAGTAAGCTAAAAAATGTTTATTAACTTAAATATGCTAAACCAGTTATTTGAATCATTTCGATATCGATTGCAAAATGTGTATGTACAAGAAAATCGACTTTATGCCTAAATATAAGACTGCGGAATTCTTCCAAATGTACTGTCGTTATGCCGCCATGGCTTTATATCAACTTCAATACGTTAAAGAAGGTTAATTAACTTAAATATGTTAAACTAATGATTTGAAGCATTTCTATATCGCTCGCTAAATGAGTAAATACAACAAAATCGACTTTATACCTAAATATACAATTATAACTTTACGGATTTCTTCTAAATGCACTGCCGTTATACCCTTAAGGCTTTATGTAGACCTCATTAAGCTAAAAAAATGTTTATTAACTTAATATGTTAAACTAATGATTTGAAGCATTTCGATATCGATAGCTAAATGTGTATATACAAGAAAATCGACTTTATACCTAAATATAAGATTACGGAATTTTTCCAAATGTGCTGTCGTTATGCCGCCATGGCGCTATATCAACTTCAATACGTTAAAGAAGGTTAATTAACTTAAATATGTTAAACTAATAATTTGAAGCATTTCGATATCGCTTGCTAATTGAGTATATACAAGAAAGTCGAATTTATACCTAAATATAACATTACGGATTTCTTCTAAATGCACTGCCGTTATACCGTTAAGGCTTTATGAAGACCTCATTAAGTTAAAAAATGTTTATTAACTTAATATGTTAAACTAATGATTCGAAGCATTTCGATATCGATAGCTAAATGTGTATATACAAGAAAATCGACTTTATACCTAAATATAAGATTACGGAATTTTTCCAAATGTGCTGTCGTTATGCCGCCATGGCTTTATATCATCTTCAATACGTTAAAGAAGGTTAATTAACCTAAATATGTTAAACTAATGATTTGAAGCATTTCGATATCGCTTTCTAAATGAGTATATACAAGAAAGTCGAATTTATACCTAAATATAAGATTGCGGAATTCTTCCAAATGCCCTGCCGTTATGCCGTTAAGGCTTTTGTAGACTTCAGTATGAAAAAGAAGGTTAATTAAATTAAATTTTTTAAACTAATGTTTTGAAGCATTTCGATATCTATTGCTAAATGAGTATATACAAGAAAATCGACTTTATACCTAAACATAGGATAACGGAATTCTTCCAAATGCACTGCCGTTAATCCGCCATGGCTTTATGTCAACTTCAGTTCGTTAAAGAAGGTTTGTTAACTTAAATATGTTAAACTAATGATTTGAAGCATTTCGATATCGATTGCTAAATGCGTATATTGAACAAAATCGACTTTATACCTAAATATAAGATTACGGAACTCTTCCAAATGCACTGCCGTTATGCCGTTAAGGCTTTTGTAGACTTCAGCAAGATAAAGAGGATTAATTAATTTAAATCTGTTAAACTAATGATGTGAAGCATTTCGATATCGATTGCTAAATGCGTATATACAAGAAAAGCGACTTTATACCTAAATATAAGATTACGGAATTGTTCCAAATGTACTGTCGTAATGCCGCCATGGCTTTGTATCACCTTCAATACGTTAAAGAAGGTTTATTAACTTAAGTATGTTAAACTAATGATTTGAAGCATTTCGATATCGATTGCTAAATGTGTATGTACAACAAAATCGACTTTATACCTAAATATAAGATAACGGAATTCATATAAATATACCGCCGTTATGCCGTTATGGCTTTATGTAAGCTTCAGTAAGATAAAGAAGGTTAATTAAGTTAAATATGCTAAACCAGTTATTTGAATCATTTCGATATCGATTGCAAAATGTGTATGTACAGAAAATCGACTTTATGCCTAAAGATAAGACTACGGAATTCTTCCAAACGCACTGCCGTTATGCCGTTAAGGCTTTATGTAGACTTCAGTAAGCTAAAAAATGTTTATTAACTTAATATGTTAAACCAGTTATTTGAAGCATTTCGATATCGATTGCTTAATGCATATATACAAGAAAATCGACTTTATACCTAAATATAAAACTACGGAATTCTTCCAAATGTACTGTCGTTATGCCGCCATGGCTCTTTATCAACTTCAATACGTTAAAGAAGGTTAATTAACTTAAATATGTTAAACTAATGATTTGAAGCATTTCGATATCGCTTGCTAAATGTGTATATACAAGAAAATTGAATTTATACCTAAATATAAAATTATAACATTACGGAATTCTCCTAAATGCACTGCCGTTATACCGCTAAGGCTTTATGTAGACTTCAGTAAGCTAAAAAATGTTTATTAACTTAATATGTTAAACTAATAATTTCAAGCATTTCGATATGTATATCTAAATGTGTATATAAAAGAAAATCGACTTCATACCTAAATATAAGATTACGGAATTCTTCCAAATGCACTGCCGTTATGGCTTTATATCAACTGCAATACGTTAAAGAAGGTTAACTAACTTAAATATGTTAAACTAATGATTTGAAGCTTTTCGATATCGCTTGCCAAATATATATATACAAGAAAATTGAATTCAACCTAAATATAAGATAACGGAATTCTTCTAGATGCACTGCCGTTATGCCGTTAACGCTTTATGTAGACTTCAGTTCGTTAAAGAAGGCTTATTAACTTAAATATGTTAAACTAATGATTTAAAGCATTTCTATATCGATTGCTAAATGTGTATATACAAGAAAATTGACTTTATACCTAAAAATAAGATTACGGAATTCTTCCAATCCTACTGTCATTATGCCGCCATGGCTTTGTATCAACTTAAATACGTTAAAGAAGGTTAATTATTTTAAATATGTTAAACTAATGGTTTGAAGCATTTCGATATCGATTGCTAAATGTGCAAATACAAGAAAATCGACTTTATACCTGAATAAAAGATAACGGAATTCTTCTACATGCACTGCCGTTATGCCGTTAAGCCTTTATGTGGACTTCAGTGCGTTAAAGAAGCTTTATTAACTTAAATATGTTAAACTAATGATTTGAAGCATTTCGATATCGATTGCTAAATGCGTATATTGAACCAAATCGACTTTATACCTAAATATAAGATTACGGAACTCTTCCAAATGCACTGCCGTTATGCCGTTAAGGCTTTTATAGACTTCAGTAAGATAAAGAGGATTAATTAACTCAAATCTGTTAAACTAATGATGTGAAGCATTTCGATATCGAGTGCTTAATGTGTATGTACAAGAAAATCGACTTTATACCTAAATATAAGATTACGGAATTGTTCCAAATGTACTGTCGTTATGCCGCCATGGCTTTGTATCACCTTCCTTAAACTAATGATGTGAAGCATTTCAATATCGATTGCTAAATGAGTATATACAAGAAAATCGAATTCATACCTAAATATAAGATTACGTAATTCTTCTAAATGCACCGCCGTTATGCCGTTAAGGCTTTTGCAGCTTTCAGTAAGAAAAAGAGGGTTAAGTAACTTAAAAATGTTAAACTAATGATTTGAAGCATTTCGATATCGATTGCTAAATGTGTATGTACAACAAAATCGACTTTATACCTAAGTATAAGATAACGGAATTCATATAAATATACTGCCGTTATGCCGTTAAGGCTTTATGTAAACTTCAATAAGATAAAGAAGGTTAATTAACTTAAATATGCTAAAACAGTTGTTTGAATCATTTCAATATCGATTGCACAATGTGTATGTACAAGAAAATCGATTTTATGCCTAAATATAAGACTACGGAATTCTTCCAAACGCACTGCCGTTATGCCGTTATGGCTTTATATTAACTTCAGTTCGTTAAAGAAGGTTTATTAACTTAAATATGTTAAACCAGTTATTTGCAGCATTTCGATATCGATTGCTTAATGCATATATACAAGAAAATCGACTTTATACCTAAATATAAAACTACGGAATTCTTCCAAATGTACTGTCGTTATGCCGCCATGGCTCTTTATAAACTTCAATACGTTAAAGAAGGTTAATTAACTTAAATATTTTAAACTAATGATTTGAAGCATTTCGATATCGCTTGCTAAGTGTGTATATACAAGAAAATCGAATTTATACCTAAATATAAAATTATAACATTACGGAATTCTTGTAAATGCACTGCCGTTATACCGCTAAGGCTTTATGTAGACTTCAGTAAGCTAAAAAATGTTTATTAACTTAATATGTTAAACTAATAATTTCAAGCATTTCGATATGTATATCTAAATGTGTATATAAAAGAAAATCGACTCCATACCTAAATATAAGATTACGGAATTCTTCCGAATGCACTGCCGTTATGGCTTTATATCAACTGCAATACGTTAAAGAAGGTTAACTAACTTAAATATGTTAAACTAATGATTTGAAGCATTTCGATATCGCTTGCCAAATATGTATATACAAGAAAATCGAATTTATACCTAAATATAAGATAGCGGAATTCTTCTAGATGCACTGCCGTCATGCCGTTAACGCTTTATGTAGACTTCAGTGCGATAAAGAAGGCTTATTTACTTAAATATGTTAAACTAATGATTTAAAGCATTTCGATATCGATTGCTAAATGTGTATATACAAGAAAATTGACTTTATACCTAAATATAAGATTGCGGAATTCTTCCAATCCTACTGTCATTATGCCGCCAAGGCTTTGTATCAACTTAAATATGTTAAAGAAGGTTAATTATTTTAAATATTTTAAACTAATTGTTTGAAGCATTTCGATATCGATTGCTAAATGTGCAAATACAAGAAAATCGACTTTATACCTGAATAAAAGATAACGGAATTCTTCTACATGCACTGCCGTTATGCCGTTAAGCCTTTATGTGGACTTCAGTGCGTTAAAGAAGCTTTAATAACTTAAATATGTTAAACTAATGATTTGCAGCATTTCGATATCGATAGCTAAATGCATATATACAAGAAAATCGACTTTATACCTAAATATAAGATTACGGAACTCTTCCAAATGCACTGCCGTTATGCCGTTAAGGCTTTTGTAGACTTCAGTAATATAAAGAGGATTAATTAACTTAAATCTGTTAAACTAATGATGTGAAGCATTTCGATGTCGATTGCTAAATGTGTATGTACAACAAAATCGACTTTATACCTAAATATAAGATAACGGAATTCATATAAATATACTGCCGTTATGCCGTTATGGCTTTATGTAAGCTTCAGTAAGATAAAGAAGGTTAATTAACTTAAATATGCTAAACCAGTTATTTGAATCATTTCGATATCGATTGCAAAATGTGTATGTACAAGAAAATCGACTTTATGCCTAAATATAAGACTGCGGAATTCTTCCAAATGTACTGTCGTTATGCCGCCATGGCTTTATATCAGTTTCAATAGGTTAAAGAAGGTTAATTAACTTAAATATGTTAAACTAATGATTTGAAGCATTTCGATATCGATTGCTAAATGAGTATATACAAGAAAATCGAATTTATACCTAAATATAACTTTACGGATTTCTTCTAAATGCACTGCCGTTATACCGTTAATGCTTTATGTAGACCTCATTAAGCTAAAAAATGTTTATTAACTTAATCTGTTAAACTAATGATGTGAAGCATTTCGATATCGATTGCTAAATGTGTATATACAAGAAAATCGACTTTATACCTAAATATAAGATAACGGAATTCTTCCAAATGTACTGTCGTTATGCCACCATGGTTTGTATCAACTACAATACGTTAAAGAAGGTTAGTTATTTTAAATATGTTAAACTAATGGTTTGAAGCATTTCGATATCGACTGCTAAATGTGTAAATACAACAAAATCGACTTTATACCTAAATATAAAATTATAACATTACGGATTTCTTCTAAAAGCACTGCCGTTATACCGTTAAGGCTTTATGTAGACCTCATTAAGCTAAAAAAATGTTTATTAACTTAATATGTTAAACTAATGATTTGAAGCATTTCGATATCGATAGCTAAATGTGTATATACAAGAAAATCGACTTTATACCTAAGTATAAGATTACGGAATTTTTCCAAATGCACTGCCGTTATGGCTTTATATCAACCTCAGTGCGTTAAAGAAGGTTAATTGACTTAAATATGTTAAACTAATGATTTGAAGCATTTCGATATCGATAGCTAAATGTGTATATAAACGAAAATCGACTTTATACCTAAATATAAGATTACGGAATTTTTCCAAATGTGCTGTCGTTATGCCGCCATGGCTTTATATCAACTTCAATACGTTAAAGAAGGTTAAATAACTTAAATATCGCTTGCTAAATGTGTATATAAAATAAAATCGAATTTATACCTAAATATAAGATAACGGAATTCTTCTAAATGCACTGCAGTTATACCGTTAAGGCTTTATGTAGACTTCAGTGTGTTAAAGAAGGTTTATTATAAATAACTTGAAAATGTTAAATTAATGTTTTGAAGCATTTCGATATCTATTGCTAAATGAGTATATACAAGAAAATCGACTTTATACCTAAACATAGGATAACGGAATTCATCCAAATGCACTGCCGTTAATCCGCCATGGCTTTATGTCAACTTTAGTTCGTTAAAGAAGGTTTGTTAACTTAAATATGTTAAACTAATGATTTGAAGCATTTCGATATCGATTGCTAAATGCGTATATTGAAAAAAATCGACTTTATACCTAAATATAAGATTACGGAACTCTTCCAAATGCACTGCCGTTATCCCGTTAAGGCTTTTGTAGACTTCAGTAAGATAAAGAGGATTAATTAATTTAAATCTGTTAAACTAATGATGTGAAGCATTTCGATATCGATTGCTAAATGTGTATATACAAGAAAATCCACTTTATACCTAAATATAAGATTACGGAATTGTTCCAAATGTACTGTCGTTATGCCGCCATGGCTTTGTATCACCTTCAATACGTTAAAGAAGGTTTATTAACTTAAATATGTTAAACTAATGATTTGAAGCATTTCGATATCGATTGCTAAATATGTATGTACAACAAAATCGACTTTATACCTAAATATAAGATAACGGAATTCATATAAATGTACTGCCGTTATGCCGTTATGGATTTATGTAAGCTTCAGTAAGATAAAGAAGGTTAATTAACTTAAATATGCTAAACCAGTTATTTGAATCATTTCGATATCGATTGCAAAATGTGTATGTACAAGAAAATCGACTTTATGCCTAAATATAAGACTACGGAATTCTTCCAAACGCACTGCCGTTATGCCGTTAAAGCTTTATGTAGACTTCAGTAAGCTAAAAAATGTTTATTAACTTAATATGTTAAACCAGTTATTTGAAGCATTTCGATATCGATTGCTTAATGCATATATACAAGAAAATCGACTTTATACCTAAATATAAAGCTACGGAATTCTTCCAAATGTACTGTCGTTATGCCGCCATGGCTCTTTATCAACTTCAATACGTTAAAGAAGGTTAACTAACTTAAATATGTTAAACTAATGATTTGAAGCATTTCGATATCGCTTGCTAAATGTGTATATACAAGAAAATCGAATTTCTTCTAAATGCACTGCCGTTATACCGCTAAGGCTTTATGTAGACTTCAGTAAGCTAAAAAATGATTATTAACTTAATATGTTAAACTAATAATTTCAAGCATTTCGATATGTATATCTAAATGTGTATATAAAAGAAAATCGACTTCATACCTAAATATAAGATTACGGAATTCTTCCAAATGCACTGCCGTTATGGCTTTATATCAACTGCAATACGTTAAAGAAGGTTAACTTACTTAAATATGTTAAACTAATGATTTGAAGCATTTCGATATCGCTTGCCAAATATGTATATACAAGAAAATCGAATTTATACCTAAATATAAGATAACGGAATTCTTCTAGATGCACTGCCGTTATGCCGTTAACGCTTTATGTAGACTTCAGTGCGTTAAAGAAGGCTTATTAACTTAAATATGTTAAACTAATGATTTAAAGCATTTCGATATCGATTGCTAAATGTGTATATACAAGAAAATTGACTTTATACCTAAAAATAAGATTACGGAATTCTTCCAATCCTACTGTCATTATGCCGCCATGGCTTTGTATCAACTTAAATACGTTTAAGAAGGTTAATTATTTTAAATATGTTAAACTAATGGTTTGAAGCGTTTCGATATCGATTGCTAAATGTGCAAATACAAGAAAATCGACTTTATACCTGAATAAAAGATAACGGAATTCTTCTACATGCACTGCCGTTATGCCGTTAAGCCTTTATGTGGACTTCAGTGCGTTAAAGAAGCTTTATTAACTTAAATATGTTAAACTTATGATTTGAAGCATTTCGATATCGATTGCTAAAAGCGTATATCGAACAAAATCGACTTTAAAACCTAAATATAAGATTACGGACCTCTTCCAAATGCACTGCCGGTATGCCGTTAAGGCTTTTGTAGACTTCAGTAAGATAAAGAGGATTAATTAATTTAAAATTCTGTTAAACTAATGATGTGAAGCATTTCGATATCGAGTGCTAAATGTGTATATACAAGAAAATCGACTTTATACCTAAATATAAGATTACGGAATTGTTCTAAATGTACTGTCGTTATGCCGCCATGGCTTTGTATCACCTTCAATACGTTAAAGAAGGTTTATTAACTTAAATCTGTTAAACTATTGATGTGAAGCATTTTGATATCGATGGCTAAATGAGTATATACAAGAAAATCGAATTCATACCTAAATATAAGATTACGTAATTCTTCTAAATGCATTGCCGTTATGTCGTTAAGGCTTTTGAAGACTTCAGTTAGAAAAAGAGGGTTAAGTAACTTAAATATGTTAAACTAATGATTTGAAGCATTTCGACATCGATTGCTAAATGCGTATATTGAACAAAATCGACTTTATACCTAAATATAAGATTACGGAACTCTTCCAAATGCACTGCCGTTATGCCGTTAAGGCCTTTGTAGACTTCAGTAAGAAAAAGAGGGTTAAGTAACTTAAATATGTTAAACTAATGATTTGAAGCATTTCGATATCGATTGCTAAATGTGTATGTAACCAAACAAAATTTCGAACTTTATACCTTAAATTATAAAAAAAGAAAAAACGGAAATTTTCATATAAAAATTTTTTACTGCCCGTTATACGCCGTTATGGCTTTATGTAAACTTCAGTAAGATAAAGAAGGTTAATTAACTGAAATATGCTAAACCAGTTATTTGAATTATTTCGATATCGATTGCAAAATGTGTATGTACAAGAAAATCGACTTTATGCCTAAATATAAGACTACGGAATTCTTCCACACGCACTGCCGTTATGCCGTTATGGCTTTATATTAACTTCAGTTCGTTAAAGAAGGTTTATTAACATAAATATGTTAAACCAGTTATTTGAAGCATTTCGATATCGATTGCTTAATGCATATATACAAGAAAGTCGACTTTATACCTAAATATAAGACTACGGAACTCTTCCAAATGTACTGTCGTTATGCCGCCATGGCTCTTTATCAACGTCAATAGGTTAAAGAAGGTTAATTAACTTAAATATGTTAAACTAAGGATTTGAAGCATTTCGATATCGCTTGCTAAATGTGTATATACAAGAAAATCGACTTTATACCTAAATATAAGTCTACGGAATTTTTCCAAATGTACTGTCGTTATGCCGCCATGGCTCTTTATCAACTTCAATACGTTAAAGAAGGTTAATTAACGTAAATATGTTAAACTAAGGATTTGAAGCATTTCGATATCGCCTGGTAAATGTGTATATACAAGAAAATCGAATTTATACCTAAATATAAAGTTATAACATTACGGAATTCTGGTAGATGCACTGCCGTTAGGCTTTATGTAGACTTCAGTAAGCTAAAAAATGTTTATTAATTTAATATGTTAAACTAATGATTTCAAGCAATTCGATATGGATATCTAAATGTGTATATAAAAGAAAATCGACTTCATACCTAAATATAAGATTACGGAATTCTTCCAAATGCACTGCCGTTATGGCTTTATATCAACTGCAATACGTTAAAGAAGGTTAACTTACTTAAATATGTTAAACTAATGATTTGAAGCATTTCGATATCGCTTGCCAAATATGTATATACAAGACAATCGAATTTATACCTAAATACAAGATAACAGAATTCTTCTAGATGCACTGTCGTTATACCGTTAAGGCTTTATGTAGACTTTAGTAAGCTAAAAATTGTTTACTAATTTAATATGTTAAACAAATGATTTGAAGCATTTCGATATCGATAGCTAAATATGTAAATACAAGAAACTTGACTTTATAGCTAAATATAAGATTACGGAATTCTTCCAATCCTACTGTCATTATGCCGCCATGGCTTTGTATCAACTTCAATACGTTAAAGAAGGTTAATAATTTTAAATATGTGAAACTAATGGTTTAAAGAATTTCGATATCGATTGCTAAAAGTGCAAATACAAGAAAATCGAATTTATACCTAAATATAAAATTACAACATTACGGAATTCTTCTAAATGCACTGCCGTTATACCGTTAAGGCTTTATGTAGACTTTAGTAAGCTAAAATTTGTTTACTAATTTAATATGTTAAACAAATGATTTGAAGCATTTCGATATCGATAGCTAAATATGTATATACAAGAAAATCGACTTTATACCTAAATATAGGATTACGGAATTCTTCTACATCCACTGCCGTTATGCCAACATCAGATCGTTAAAGAAGGTTTATTAACTTAAATATGTTAAACTAATGAGTTGAAGCATTTTGATATCGATTGCTAAATGTGTATATACAAGAAAATCGATTTATACCTAAATAAAAGATTACGGAATTCACTCAAATAAGCTGCCGTTATGCCGTTATGGCTTTATTTAAACTGCAGTAAGTTAAAGAAGTTTAATTAACCTAAATATGCTTATCCAGTTATTTGAAGATTTTCGATATCAATTGCTAAATGTGTAAATCCAAGAAACTCGACTACATACCTAAATATAAGATTACGGAATTCTTCCAAATGTACTGCCGTTATGGGTTTATATCAACTTCAATACGTTAAAGAAGGTTAATTAACTTAAATATGTTAAACCAATGATTTGAAGCATTTCGATATCGCTTGCCAAATATGTATATACAAGAAAATCGAATTCATACCTAAATATAAGACTTCGGAATTCTTCCAAATGTACTGTCGTTATGCCGTTAACACTTTATGTAGATTTCAGTGCACTAAAGAAGGTTTAATAACTTAAATATGTTAAACTAATGATTTGAAGCATTTCGATATCGATTGCTAAATGTGTATATACAAGAAAATCGACTTTATACCTAACTAAAAGTTTACGGAATTCTTCCAAATGTACTGTCATTATGCCGCTAAGGCTTTGTACCAACTTCAGTACGTTAAAGAAGGTTAATTATTTTAAATATGTTAAACTAATGGTTTGCAGCATTTTGATATCGCTTGCTAAATGAATATATACAAGAAAGTCGAATTTATACCTAAATATAAGATAACGGAATTCTTCTACATGCAATGCTGTTATACCGTTAAGGCTTTATGTAGACTTCAGTGCGTTAAAGAAGGTTTATTAACTTAAATATGTTAACCTAATGACTTGAAGCATTTCGATATCGATTGCTAAATGTGTATATACAAGAAAATCGACTTTATACCTAAATATAAGATTACGGAATTCTTCCAAATGTACTGTCGTTATGCCGCCATGGCTTTGTATAAACTGCAGTTCGTTAAAGAAGGTTTATTAACCTAAATATGTTAAACCAGTTATTTGAAGCATTTCGATATCGACTGCTAAATGTGTAAATACAAGAAAATCGACTTTACACCTAAATATAAAATTATAACAATACGGAATTCTTCTAAATGCACTGCCGTTATACCGTTAAGGCTTGATGTAGACTTCAGTAAGCTAAAAAATGTTTATTAACTTAATATGTTAAACTAATGATTTGAAGCATTTCGATATCGATAGATAAATATGTATATACAAGAAAATCGACTTTATACCTAAATATAAGATTATGGAATTCTTCTGCGTGCACTGCAGTTATGAAAGTTAAAGAAGGTTTATTAACTTAAATATGTTAAACTAATGAGCTGAAGCATTTCGATATCGATTGCTAAATGTGTATATACAAGAAAATCGATTTTATACCTAAATAAAAGATTAAGGAAATTACCCAAATATACTGCCGTTATGCCGTTATGGCTTCTGTAGAGAAGTATATTTATTTAAATATGATAAGCTAATGGTTCGAAGCATTTCGATATCGATTGCTAAATGCGTAAATACAAGAAAATCGACTTTATACCTAAATATAAAATTATAACATTATGGAATTCTTCTAAATGCACTGCCGTTATGCCATTAGGGCCTTATGTAGACTTTAGTGCGCTAAAGAAGGTTTATTAACTTAAAGATGTTAAACTAATGATTTGAAGCATTTCGATATCGATTGATAAATGTGTATATACAAGAAAATCGAATTTATACCTAAATATAAGATAACATAATTCTTCTAAATGCACTGCCGTTACGCCGTTAAGGCTTTATGTAGACTTCAATGAGTTAAAGAAGGTTTATTAACTTAAATATGTTAAATTAATGATTTGAAGCATTTCGATATCGATTGCTAAATGTGTATATACAAGAAAATCGACTTTATACCTAAATATAAGATTACGGAATTCTTACAAATGTACTGTCGTTATGCCGCCATGGCTTTATGTCAACTTCAATTCGTTAAAGAAGATTAATTAACTTAAAAAAGTTAAACTAATAATTTGAAGCATTTTGATATCGCTTGCTAAATGAGTATATTTAAGAAAGTCGAATTTATACCTAAATATAAGATAACGGAATTCTTCTAAATGCAGTGCAGTTATACCGTTAAGGCTTTATGTAGACTTCAGTGCGTTAAAGAAGGTTTATTAGCTTAAATATGTTGAACTAATGATTTGAAGCATTTCGATATCGATTGCTAAATGCGTATATTGAACAAAATCGACTTTATACCTAAATATAAGATTACGGAACTCTTCAAAATGCACTGCCGTTAGTTAAGGCTTTTGTAGACTTCAGTAAGATAAAGGGGATTAATTAACTTAAATCTGTTAAACTTATGATGTGAAGCATATCGGCATCGATTGCTAAATGTGTATATACAAGAAAATCGACTTTATACCTAAATATAAGATTATGGAATTGTCCCAAATGTACAGTCGTTATGCCGCCATGGCTTTGTATCACCTTCAATACGTTAAAGAAGGTTTATTAACTTAAATATGTTAAACTAATGATTTGAAGCATTTCGATATCGATTGCTAAATGCGTATATTGAACAAAATCGACTTTATACCTAAATATAAGATTACGGAACTCTTCAAAATGCACTGCCGTTAGTTAAGGCTTTTGTAGACTTCAGTAAGATAAAGAGGATTAATTAACTTAAATCTGTTAAACTTATGATGTGAAGCATATCGGCATCGATTGCTAAATGTGTATATACAAGAAAATCGACTTTATACCTAACTAAAAGTTTACGGAATTCTTCCAAATGTACTGTCATTATGCCGCTAAGGCTTTGTACCAACTTCAGTACGTTAAAGAAGGTTAATTATTTTAAATATGTTAAACTAATGGTTTGCAGCATTTTGATATCGCTTGCTAAATGAATATATACAAGAAAGTCGAATTTATACCTAAATATAAGATAACGGAATTCTTCTAAATGCACTGCCGTTATGCCATTAGGGCCTTATGTAGACTTTAGTGCGCTAAAGAAGGTTTATTAACTTAAAGATGTTAAACTAATGACTTGAAGCATTTCGATATCGATTGCTAAATGTGTATATACAAGAAAATCGACTTTATACCTAAATATAAGATTACGGAATTCTTCCAAATGTACTGTCGTTATGCCGTTATGGCTTTATTTTAAACCCTCAGTTCGTTAAAGAAGGTTTATTAACTTAAATATGTTAAACCAGTTATTTGAAGCATTTCGATATCGATTGCTTAATGCATATATGTATACAAGAAAATCGCCTTTATACCTAAATATATGATTACGTAATTCTTCTAAATGCACTGCCGTTATGCCGATAAGGCTTTTGCAGACTTCAGTAAGAAAAAGAGGGTTAAGTAACTTAAATATGTTTAACTAATGATTTGAAGCATTTCGATATCGATTGCTAAATGCGTTTGTACAAAAAAATCGACTTTATACCTAAATATAAGATAACGGAATTCATATAAATATACTGCCGTTATGCCGTTATGGCTTTATGTAAACTTCAGTAAGATAAAGAAGGTTAATTAACTTAAATATGTTAAACCAGTTATTTGAAGCATTTCGATATCGATTTCAAAATGTGTATGTACAAGAAAATCGACTTTAAGCCTAAATATAAGTCTACGGAATTCTTCCAAATGCACTGCCGTTATGCCGTTATGGCTTTATGTAATCTTCAGTAAGATAAATAAGGTTAATTAACTTAAATATGTTAAACTAATGATTTAAAGCATTTCGATATCGATTGTTAAATGTGTATATACAAGAAAATCGACTTTATACCTAAATATAAGATAAAGGAATTCTTCTACATGCACTGCCGTTATGCCGCCATGATTTTATGCCAACTTCAGTTCTTTGAAGAAAGTTTATTAACTTAAATATGTTAAACTAATGAATTGAGGCATCTCGATATCGATTGCTAGATGGGTATATACAACAAAATCGAATTTATACCTAAACATAAGATTACGGAATTCTTCTACATGCACTGCCGTTGTACCGCCATGGCTTTATGTTAACTTCAGTGCGTTAAAGAAGGTTTATTAACTTAAATATGTTAAAATAATTATTTGAAACATTTCGATATATATCGACTTTATATCTAAATATAAGACTATACCTAAATATAAGATTACGTAATTCTTCTAAATGCACTGCCGTTATGCCGTTAAGGCTTGATGTAGTCTTCAGGAAGATAAATAGGGTTAATTAACTTAAATATGTTAAACTAATGATTTGAAGCATTTCGATATCGATTGCTAAATGAGTATGTACAAGAAAATCGAATTCATACCTAAATATAAGATTACGCAATTCTTCTAAATGCACTGCCGTTATGCCGTAAAGGCTTTTGCAGACTTCAGTAAGAAAAAGAGGGTTAAGTAACTTAAATATGTTAAACTAATGATTTGAAGCATTTCGATATCGATTGCTAAATATGTAAATACAAGTGTAATAAATCCGCACTCACCTTTTATACCACAAAATACTTTTCTAAATGAAATAAACGTATATGCACACGCGTGAAGTCGATCAAAAAGATGGGGAATGTCACAATAAGGTTTATTAAATTTTGGTTCAACAATAGTGAATAATGCTTGAATAATATAACTGCTTGAAATAATATAATGTTTGAAATATATAACCGGAGTTGTAGGTCGCACGTGGAGTAAATAACTCGCGAAAAGAGTGCGCAAACGTGTTGGCCGAAAATCGAAAAAAAATCGCACGGGCGTACCAGTCGCTGTGAAGGTCAAAAGCGAAGTGGAAGTGCGATCTCCTTGTTTATTCCTTTTCTCCCTGTGGTGTGTGCGATCAGATGGTGTGATATGGTTGGTTGGTGTACGTGTATGTGGGTGTCGATGTGTGGTGCTCTCGCGAGTAGTGTGAAATGTGGGTTGTAAGCGTTGATGGTGGGTATGATGAAGCTGCGTGTCAGTGTTGGGAGGTTGAGGTGATGTGGTGTAATAGTGTGGTGTATGTGTGGATGTCGGGGGAGGATGCTCATTTATACATCCTGGCCCCCCTAGGCGAGTGTTTAGCCTAGTAGCCTCTGTAGTTGTTGTAGAGTCGCTACAACGTTGCTGAGGCCCGTCTTACGGCGGGCTTGCGGCCTAGGATGGCGCCTCCGATACGGGGTGGTATGACGTTGACGCCAGAAGCGGGACTCCTCCGAAGGGAAGGCTTGCCTTCGCGGTTGCGGTCGCGGTAGTCGTCGGCTGGCAGTACGGCCCCGGGGGGCATGCTGACGTTCGACGTCGGGTCCGGTATTGCGGTGGAGCATCGTGTGATGGTGACCCATACACACCTGGCACTGATACCCGGTGGCGCATTCGCGCGTTAGATGGGTAGGCGCCAGACAATTCAAGCAATGACCGTGGGCCTGGGCAACCTGCTGGCGTTGCTGAGGTGTCATTCCCTTGAAGATGCCACAATGTGGCAATCGATGTCGGCGGCGACATAGCGCGCACTGAAGTGGTGGCGGTTCCGGAGCCCGTACTTGCGTGTCACTGCGCGGAGCCGATGGTGTTTCTCGGGGAGGTGCGGCAGCGATGGTTGTGCGCGGCGCTGCTACTGGGGTAGCTCTAGGGCGCGGAACCGTGACGGCGGAACGCACAGTGGGCGTAGGCACAATTGGCATCTCGGCGTCCATATTAATCTGTTAAGAAAATAGTATGGTTAATTATTATATATTGTGTATATACTCATATGGGCGTTGGTACCACGTGATGTGGCACGATTGAGTCGTCATGTGGATCGACCTTTTTTTTTTTTTTGGTTTTGGCTTTGGTGGCTATTTATTTATAGTGGGTAAGATTATTATTATATTTTTTTTGTTAATTTCTTGTTTATTGGTTGCGGTTACGTATCGATTTTATCTGCGGTTGGCAAAAAGCATAATTTAACGAGCGGTCTAGTTAGCGTTCCCGATTGTGTACGGAGATCGACTACGCGAATATGACCGTCGGAGCCGTAGTAGAGCTTCTCTATGCGGCCAAACCGCCATTCGGTAGGGGGGAGACAATCGTCATTGATTAAGACACAATCTCCATTTTCTGTGATTTTCCATCGGTACCTTCTGTGGAGGTCCTTTAAATAATCATTTTTCCATCGGCGACTGAAGTCATGATGGAGAATTTTAATTCTTTCCCAACGGTTTAATAAGGAAAGCGACTCCACGCCTGGCTCAGGTGAGGCCAGAATGGGCGCTCCTTTAAGAAAATGCCCTGGCGTAAGGGCAGTAAAGTCTGAGGGATCTTGCGAGAGTGCAGCGAGAGGCCGTGAATTAAGAACGGCTTCAATTCTAGTTAAGAGTGTCGTGAATTCTTCATAATTGAATTTGTGGTTGCCAGCTATCTTTTTAAAATGGGATTTGAAGCTTTTCACAGCTGACTCCCATAAGCCGCCCATATGAGGGGCGCTGGGGGGTATAAACTGCCAATTGATACCTTGAGGAGCGTATTTTTGGACAATGTCAGGTGAGACTTGTTTTATGAAGTCCACAAACTGTCTTTCGGTAGCTCTTTGAGCTCCGATAAAAGTTTTACCATTATCGCTCATGATTTTTGATGGAAAGCCTCGTCGTCCGACGAAACGAGCAAAAGCCGCAAGAAAAGCCTCCGTCGTCAGATTCGTACATAGCTCAAGGTGTACTGCTTTTGTCGTGAAACAGACAAAAACAGCCACATAGCCTTTCATGAGGGTAGGAGACCTTAGCATGGATGCCTTTATCATAAAAGGCCCAGCAAAATCTACACCTGTAGTGGTGAAAGGCAGAGCAAAATTGCAGCGTTCAGGTGGAAGTGCTGCCATAATCTGCGATCGCATTTTCTGCTTATGCGTAGTGCAGATTTTGCACATGAAAATGCACTTCTTTATTTGGGGCTTCAGTCGGGGTATGTACAGCTCCTGGCGGACCATATGTTGCATGAGGCGATGTTCGGCGTGGAGCATGAGTATGTGGATATATCTAATAAATAAAGTGGCAAACGGACACCTCTCTGGTATGATTATAGGGTGGCGTTCATTGTACGTTAGGCTTGAATTAGCAAGCCGACCATTCGCCCGAAGTAAACCCTTCGTATCTAGAAATGGGTTTAGAACTAAGAGTGAGCTCTTTTTATCGATAGGCTTCGATTCTCTTAGTAATTCTATATCGCGGCTGAAGTAGCGCGTTTGCGTTGATGCGATAAGAGCGACCTTTGCCTTTTGTAAGTTTTGGTGCGTCAATTTATCGCAATGGAGATAAGTTGCTCCTTTAACTTTAAGTTTGAGCCGCTCTATAAACTTGAGCATATAGGCAACTACCCGGAGGGCGCGGAGGAACGATGAAAATCGTTCAAGGATGTCAGTGTCATCCAGTGTTGCATGATAAGTGTCGATTTTGCGACTTTCTGGGGCAAGTATGTTGCGCATGGGCGATTGTGGCCAAGAATCGGGAGATTCTGTTAACCATTGCGGGCCATTCCACCAGAGGGTGGAGGTAGCGAGATGCAGAGGTTTGCATCCTCTTGTACCTAGATCAGCAGGATTGTCAGCACTGGCTACGTGACGCCAAGTAACTGATCCTACTAGGTCAAGTATTTCAGATGTTCGGTTAGAAATATAAGTTTTCCACGCATGTGGTGGTTTTTCTAACCAGGCTAGAACTATCTCGGAATCGGACCATAAATATAATCTGTATTTCGCCATTTTTAAGTGGGTCTGCACCATTGAAGCTAGCTTTGCTAGTAGCAGAGCGCCACAGAGTTCAAGTCGTGGAAGACTTAGCGTTTTTAGAGGCGCAACTTTTGCTTTTGCCGCTAATAAGTGGCTTGTAGTTGCGACATCGGTTTGTGTACGCACATATATAGTGGCACAATATGCCTTTTCAGAGGCATCGCAGAAGCCGTGTAGTTCCACGTTGTATTCGGGGGAATAGTTTACCCACCGTGGAATTTGTATCTTCGAGATGTCCTTCAAATTATTAGCGAACTGGGACCATTTTTCTAAGCGAAGAGGTTTCACTTGTTCGTCCCAGTCGGTTCCGTCTAGCCATAATTCTTGGATCAGGATCTTCGCCTGTATCATAATTGGCGAAAGCCATCCTGCGGGGTCAAAAAGTTTTGCCACCGAGGAGAGAATTTGGCGTTTCGTAATGGCGGATAATGCGGATATGGACTCAGTCGTGTATGAAAACTGGTCCGATATCGCATTCCATTGGATGCCTAGTGTTTTTGTTGTACTATCCTTTTCAAATATAAGGAAATTAGTATCCAACAAATGGTCTTTAGGAATATTTTTTAAAATATTTGGGTGATTGGCAGTAATCTTTTTTAAAGGAAACCCTGCGGTATTGAGGGCATTTATTACCTGTGATAAGGTCTCGTATGCTTGCGGAAGACTGTGGCTTCCAGACAGGATATCGTCTACATACGTTTGCGTTTTTAAGACTTGTGTTGCCAGTGGAAATTCTGGCTTTGTGGCTTCTGCCAGTTCGTGTAGTGTACGAATGGCTAGATATGGGGCACAGTTTACGCCAAAGGTAACTGTTTTCAATTTAAAGTCGCGTAATGGACTATTGGCAGATTTTCGGAAAATAATCCGCTGAAAATCTTGATCATCTTTATGAACCAGTATCTGTCGATACATCTTTTCGACATCCCCATTGAATACGTATTTGTATATACGCCAGTTCAATATGAGAAGCATTAAATCTGGTTGGAGTGTGGGTCCCGTAAATAGAATATCATTTAGGGAATTACCTGAGCTCGTGGATCGTGATGCATTGAAGACCACTCGAACTTTTGTTGTTTTCTTCTCAGGCTTTACTACTGCATGATGTGGCAAGTAGAAAGAGTAATATTTGCCTCTTATGATTTTTTCACATGGGCTTATTTCCTCCATGTGATCTAAATGAAGGTATTCTTCCACGACACCATCATAAACTTGTTTAAGCTCACCTTTTTTAAGTAGGTTTTTCTCCATACTTAGAAACTGCTGTATTGCAGAGGTGCGAGAGTGACCTAAGGCGAGTGTGTCTGGAAATTGTTGTTTTATTGGTAGTCGTACGACATACCGACCATTTTCTGATCGAGTAGTTGTGGCTTTGTAAAAGTCTTCACAATACTGATCTTCAGGTGTTGTAATTGGAATGGGGGGGAGTTCTTCTAACTCCCAAAATTTTCTCAATTGTGAATTGAGGTACTCGTTTGAGATTTCCTCAACTTGAGTTGTCATGGCTGTGACTGGTTCCGCAACTAGTCCACTTAGGACCCATCCGAAAATGGTATTTTGCGCCAGTAGTGTTTTCGAAATTTTTTCAACACCTTCTAATATGATTTGCGGTATAAGGTCGCTGCCTATTAAGATGTCTATCTGAGCTGGCGTGTTGCAGTTGGGATCTGCCAGTGTCAGGTGTGAAATTTTATCCCAATGCTTGCTATTTATTTGATAGCTTGGAAGCATGTTTGTTAGTTGCGGTAAGACAATAGCATTTGCTTGAATGCGCTTATCCGCTTTGGGGGAAATTAGAGTAATGGGGCAGATTTTACTTGAGTTTTGTACTACTCGTCCGCCCATTCCCGTAATTTCATAGTTGGCAAGTTTTGTTGGCAGTTTTAGCCTATTTTGTGCCCTAGATGCTATGAATGATCGTTGCGATCCTTGGTCGATTAGGGCTCTTAGTTTGAACAGTTCTCCACGATGCTCGATGGAGACAACTGCTGTGGGTAGTAGTACTCTACTATGATTTTCGCTGTGTAGCGTTTGAGTTTTTAATGCCTTTGAACAACAGGTGTCTCTTGGCAATTTTCTTGAGTTTTTGTTTCGGGAGTTGCTGTTGCAACTAAACCCGTGGCTTTTTTTGAAAAAGCGCTGCTATTAGATGTGTTGGGAAAGTTATTGAGATGTAACATAGAATGATGCCTTTTGTGGCAATATACGCAATTAAATTTGCTTTCGCAAGTATTGAGATTGTGTGAGTGGGACAAGCAGTTTGTACAGAGTCTTTTTGACCTGACAAAGTTGTTCCTTTCAGTGACATTCATTTTTTTAAATTTCTCGCAAGCTTTTAACTTATGCCCTCCAGAACATAGTTCGCATGACGTGAATTTATTTTGTTCAGATGTGAACGATTGTGTTTTGAAAAAGCTTCTGTTTAAATTGTTGTTGCTTCCGGCTTGGGGTCTATTGAAGCTTCGATTTAAGTCTTGTTGAACGTTTTTAGTTCTGACTACTTTTTTGTCTACCCTTTCCGCAATTTCGTATTGGGTAGTTAAGAAATCTTTCATCTGCTGCCACGTTGGGCATTTTCTTCTTGATGAGAGCGATTGCTCCCACAAAAGTAATGATTTCTCTGGTAATGCGGCGGTACATATGTTTACCAGAATAGGATCCCAATTGTGAGTGGGAATATTTTGTGTCGATAGAACCGACAAACAGTTTGAAACAGTGGATTCTAGTTTCATGAATTCTTCACTGGTTTCTCTTTGAATTTTAGGCAAGTTCATAAGTATCGTTACTTGCTTGTCAACTAATATTCTCTCATTTTCGTATCTTTGTCTTAAAGCTTCCCAAGCTAAATTAAAATTATCGTCATTCAATGCGAACTGCTTGACTATTACGCCTGCTTGACCTTTAGTTTTGTATCGGAGGTGATACAGTTTTTGCGCCTGTGATAATTTTGGATGGTTTATGTACACGGCTGTAAACATGTCCCGGAAGGACGGCCATTGTTCATAACCTCCATGAAATATTTCCGTATCACACGCTGGCACTTTGAGATGAATGCCTGAACTTGCCTCTTGGGCTTGCAATTGAGGTAACTCTACTCTACTGTGGGGAGTAGGTGCAGTTGCCTTCATAAGTTTTAATTGATCTGAGATCATTGCTTTTGTGTCTTCATAGCGGTCTAAGCAATTTTCGTATTTGGCGTAAGCCGAAGATTTAAAATTTTCAGGTAGATCTGAATCATCAGTTTCTACTATTGCGTCGTATGCAGCTTGGAGGCGTGTCCAAAAATTGTCAATAGATTTATTTTTAATTTCTAGTACCGATTCAGAGTTGTCCTGAATCGGTGAAGATGCAAATCGAGTGCAGTATTTAATTAAGCTATCACTCTCAGAAATGAATTTAATATACGAAATGTCTTTCCCCCTTTTTTGCTTTGTAGCACCTTGCTTCGAGCGTGTAGCTTCTGCAGGTGTACATGGACTTTTGTCATCATTAATCATTTTGGGAATTCTTAAGAATTCTGTTTTTGATTCTTTTGAATCTGTGTTCATTCAGAAAATTGTATTTAATAAAATATATATGTATATTTTATTATAATAGAAATTTGTGTCACCGAAAACTCTTTTTAATAAATAAGAGTTGTTATTTCCGCAAAATTGGATTATTAAAATATGTATGTAACCGGTAGCTCTTTTCAGTAAATAAGAGCTGTTATTTCAGTAAAAGGATTTAAAAATGCGTTTATCGCTTTAACTACTCGTGTTTGTATTACTTGTTTTTTTTTTTTTTTTTTTTAAATATTGTTACGGTTTTATCCGTACGCCCTTGTATCAGCGCGCACTGAATACTAGGTCAATACCCTTTGTACATACGTATGGAGTTTATGAGCATATAGTATGCGTTAACTAAATATGTGCAATTATGCTTGTTCTTGTTTGACAAGGAACAAGAAACTGCTCGGAAATCGCCAAAATTGGACTTTCAATATGTGTATGTATGTATGTATGTACAAAGGGAAGTATTAGTTTGAAATATTTAATTCTCTCAACCAATGTTGTTGGATTTTCCGCACCAAAGATATTTTTCGCACCGTTTGTTTAATTTCTCAATATCTCTTCATTAATTGTATCCTATTTTTATAGGTATACACGCATATGAGAATATAAGGCAGTATGTAGAAATAATTCGCGGTTGTGTACCCGCGTTTAGAAACATGCGCTAAAGCGCTAATGTAAAATATATATATGTTATATATTATATATATGTGTCAATTTTAGTTATATATAATCCGCTTGAGGATATGTATATATGTATATTTGTTTTCGTTCTCTTTTGTGCCTTATTTTTCCTATTACCCCTTAAGCTTATTAGCTTAACAAACTGAAGCGGTATTGTCCGTTTAATGTGCAAGTGACTCTCTCTCCAGCTTAATATTCTGAAGGGGTATTGCTGTGATAATTTGCAATTATCCCTCTCACAGTTTAACAAGCTGAAGCGGTATTGCTAGAATAATTGTGTGTATTTCTATACACGAATTTAAGTTAAAAAGGGCAAGGAATAAGAATTTATTTAGTTAATTATATACACATACATGTATATGTATACTGTGGATACATAACATATATATATATATTATTTACCGAATTGGCCGGTTTAGAGCCTTTACTAACCGTTTTTATTAAACGGGTTTAATTATTATCGGTACTATGATTTTGACCGTTCGTGCAAGTTACATACATATATACATTTAATAATAAAATCAAAAGTGGATTGAATACACTCACTCTGATTTCCCTCAGGGATTTTGGGGGTTAAATTGAGGAGCTGTGTGCGGTTCCTTGGTGATGTTTCGCTTCTCCGCCGCCGTTCCAACTTGTTGACTTATTGCTTTTTTTTTTTTCGTAGCTCTTTACTTTTGTTTAATTTTGTATTAAGTTTAAGTTGTTTTATATTTATTTTCTCGCCGGTTTTATTTAGTTAGTGGTAATTAAATCGAATAGAATTGATTTGCTGTAGACACGTTAATTTTTCAGTCTTTTGTGTTTGTATTGTTATACACTTCACTGCACAGTAGGTATTCCTTTATTTCACTTTACTTTTTTTTTTTGAAATTTATTTTTCAATTTTCATACACTTTGTTATTAACTGGCTTTTTGTACCCACTTAGTTTTTTTATTTATTCGTTTTCCACTGCACTCAGGCTGGGGTGTTTTGTTTTCACTTAATTTTTTGTTAATTTTTTTTGTTTCCAAGGTGCCGTTCCTTATGGCTCGAACACCATGTAATAAATCCGCACTCACCTTTTATACCACAAAATACTTTTCTAAATGAAATAAACGTATATGCACACGCGTGAAGTCGATCAAAAAGATGGGGAATGTCCCAATAAGGTTTATTAAATTTTGATTGAACAATAGTGAATAATGCTTGAATAATATAACTGCTGAAATAATATAATGTTTGAAATATATAACCGGAGTTGTAGGTCGCACGTGGAGTAAATAACTCGCGAAAAGAGTGCGCAAACGTGTTGGCCGAAAATCGAAAAAAAATCGCACGGGCGTACCAGTCGCTGTGAAGGTCAAAAGCGAAGTGGAAGTGCGATCTCCTTGTTTATTCCTTTTCTCCTTGTGGTGTGTGCGATCAGATGATGTGATATGGTTGGTTGGTGTACGTGTATGTGGGTGTCGATGTGTGGTGCTCTCGCGAGTAGTGTGAAATGTGGGTTGTAAGCGTTGATGGTGGGTATGATGAAGCTGCGTGTCAGTGTTGGGAGGTTGAGGTGATGTGGTGTAATAGTGTGGTGTATGTGTGGATGTCGGGGGAGGATGCTCATTTATACAACAAGAAAATCGACTTTATACCTTAATATAAGATTACGGAATTCTTCTAAATGCACTGCAGTTATACCGTTAAGGCTTTATGTAGACTTCAGTGTGTTAAAGAAGGTTTATTATAAATAACTTGAAAATGTAAAACTAATGATTTGAAGCATTTCGATATCGATTGCTAAATGTGTATATACAAGCAAATCGACTTTACATATACCTAAACATAAGATAACGGAATTCTTCCAAATGTACTGTCGTTATGCCGCCAGGGTTTGTATCAACAACAATACGCTAAAGAAGGTTAATTATTTTAAATATGTTAAACTAATGGTTTGAAGCATTTCGATATCGACTGCTAAATGTGTAAATACAACAAAATCGACTTTATACCTAAATATAAAATTATAACATTACGGATTTATTCTAAATGCACTGCCGTTATACCGTTAAGGCTTTATGTAGACCTCATTAAGCTAAAAAATGTTTATTAACTTAATATGTTAAACTAATGATTTGAAGTATTTCGATATCGATAGATAAATGTGTATATGCAAAGAAAATTGACTTTATACCTGAATATAAGATTACGGAATTCTTCTACATGCACTGCCGTTATGCCGCCATGGCTTTATATCAAGTTCAATATGTTAAAGAAGGTTAACTAACTTAAATATGTTAAACTAATGATTTGAAACATTTCGATATCGCTTACTAAATGTGTATATACAAGAAAATCGAATTTATACCTAAATATAAGATAACGGAATTCTTCTAAACGTACTGCCGTTATGCCGTTAAGGCTTTTGTAGACTTCAGTATGAAAAAGAGGGTTAATTAACTTAAATATGTTAAACTAATGATTTGAAGCATTTCGATATCGATTTCTAAATGCATATATACAAGCAAATCGGCTTTATACCTAAATATAAGATTACGGAATTCTTCCAAATTACTGTCGTTATGCCGCCATGGCTTTATTTCACCTTCAATACGTTAAAGATGGTTAATTAACTTAAATATGTTAAACTAATGATTTGAAGCATTTCGATATCGATTGCTAAATGAGTATATACAAGAAAATCGACTTTATACCTAAATATAAGATTATAAAATTCTTCTACATGCACTGCCGATATGCCGTTAAGGCTTTTGTAGACTTCAGTATGAAAAAGAGGGTTAATTATCTTAAATATGTTAAACTAATATTTTGAAGCATTTCGATATCGATTGCTAAATGAGTATATACAAGAAAATCGACTTTGTAGCTAAATATAAGATTATGGAATTCTTCTAAATGCACTGCCGTTATGCCGCCATGGCTTCATGTCACCTTCGGTAGGTTAAAGAAGGTAATTTAACTTAAATATGTTAAACTAATGATTTGAAGCATTTCGATATCGATTGCTAAATATGTAAATACAAGAAACTTGACTTTATACCTAAACATAGGATAACAGAATTCTTCCAAATGCACTGCCGTTAATCCGCCATGGCTTTGTGTCAACTTCAGTTCGTTAAAGAAGGTTTGTTATTTTAAATATGTTAAACTAATGATTTGAAGCATTTCGATATCGATTGCTAAATATGTAAATACAAGAAAATCGACTTTATACCTTAATATAAGATTACGGAATTCTTCTAAATGCACTGCAGTTATACCGTTAAGGCTTTATGTAGACTTCAGTGCGTTAAAGAAGGTTTATTAACTTAAATATGTTAAACTAATGAATTGAAGCATATCGATATCGATTACTAAATGTGTATATACAAGAAAATCGACTTTATACCTAAATATAAGATAACCGAATTCTTCTACATGCACTGCCGTTATGCCGCCATGTTTTTATGCCAACTTCAGTTCTTCGAAGGAAGTTTATTAACTTAAATATGTTAAACTAATGAGTTGAAGCATCTCGATATATATATCGACTTTATATCTAAACATAAGATTATACCTAAATATAAGATTACGTAATTCTTCTAAATGCACTGCCGTTATGCCGTTAAGGCTTGATGTAGCCTTCGGGAAGATAAATAGGGTTAATTAACTTAAATATGTTAAACTAATGATTTGAAGCATTTCGATATCGATTGCTCGATGTGTTTATACAACAAATAGATTTTATACCTAAATAAAAGATAACGGAATTCTTCTACATGCACTGCCGTTACGCCGCCATGGCTTCATGTCACCTTCGGTAGGTTAAAGAAGGTAATTTAACTTAAATATGTTAAACTAATGATTTGAAGCATTTCGATATCGATTGCTAAATGTGCTAGTACAAGAAACTTGACTTTATACCTAAACATGGGTTAACGGAATTCTTCCAAATGCACTGCCGTTAATCCGCCATGGCTTTATGTCAACTTCAGTTCTTTAAAGAAGGTTTGTTAACTTAAATATGTTAAACTAATGATTTGAAGCATTTCGATATCGTTTTCTAAATGCATATATACAAGCAAATCGACTTTATACCTAAATATAAGATTACGGAATTCTTCCAAATTACTGTCATTATGCCGCCATGGCTTTATTTCACCTTCAATACGTTAAAGATGGTTAATTAACTTAAATATGTTAAACTAATGATTTGAGGCATTTCGATATCGATTGCTAAATATGTAAATACAAGAAAATCGACTTTTTACCTTAATATAAGATTACGGAATTCTTCTAAATGCACTGCAGTTATCCCGTTAAGGCTTTATGTAGACTTCAGTGCGTTAAAGTAGGTTGTTTAATTGCAAACCTTTTGTTCACTCGGATGTCGGTGATATACTCACTTGCTGCACTTGCACTTGCACTCTCACCTGGAATTTTTAACTCTCCGAATTTTTTTGAAACAAAGAAAAGAAATATTTCACCTTCAAATTAATTTGTTGTATTTATTATCTTTTTTCTTTTATTAATTATGTTGTAATCACAACTGTTTAAAAAATGGTTTTGTACAAATTTCACTCGCACTTAACGATTCTAAAACTTGTGCAGCGTTGTGTCGACGAACGTCTCGATGGCGGAGGAACCTTAGAGGTCACGGGTAAAACGAGAAAAAAGCCCTCATTCCGATGTGAACAATTCTTTTGTATCGGTTGTGGGTGGTGAAAAAAGCGAAGTGTTGGTGTGTAGTGTGGTTGGTATGATGTGTAGCTGTGGTTGTGTGGATGACATGTTGTGTTGTATTGGGTTGTGTGACCTGTAGTATGTTGTGTGTGGATTTTGTGCGATGAGTGCTGCGAGGATGATTATGCGGCGTAGCAAAATATCGCACGACCGGATGTCGCATAAACATCCCGGCCCCCCTAGGCGGATTAGTCGCCTAGAAGTCTTTGCAACCGTTGCAGAGTGCTCACTACGGCGTTCAGTCCCGTTGGCTTATGTTGTGGATTACAATGACCGTAGGTTGGTGCAGGTGGTCGTGAGTGCGCTCCCCTGGTGCGTCTGGAATGGTGCCCTCTTCGGCGCTGGACAGGATCCTCGTGTGGTCTGTGTCTGTCACTTGCGTGGTTTGCTGGCGGATTGACTCGACGAGCGAATCGATGAAACAGTGTATGATGAGGGCGTTGACAGTATTGGCATGACCCGTCGGTTGGACATTCGAAGGTGGTGTGGGAGTCTCCCAAGCAATTCATGCAATGGCCGTGTGCGCGAGCGATCTGTTGGCGCTGAGCTGGCTTCATGCTTTTGAAGATTGTGCACCTCTTCAGAACGTGGGGCCGATGGCATAAGCTGCATCGTGGAGACAAGTTTTCTTCGAATGGATCTTCTAACGTATCCCTGGGTGTTGCAACTGATGAATGCCTTGGCGGACTCAAGACTCTTCGTGTCCTTGGTGCGGCGATGGGTGGAGCTGATGCTCTAGGTGCAGCAATGGCGGATTTCACAGTCTTAGGAGTAAGTTGGATGTCTTCTATGTCCATTTCTATTGGAATAGGAATACATTATATTAAAACATTGTATGGTTCATATATTGAATTATGTAATTGGGTACTTGTTTTGAGAGATAGATACATATATCATCGTATATTATACATATTTTTTTTCGGTTCAATTGTTATCGCTCATTGGTTTTAGGGTGTATAACGGTAGTACTTTGAATTAAACGGATTGTAAACGGTGTATTTTTTAATTAATTATGGTTTAATTTTATGTATGCGTTTGCGTTCGCTTGTTTTCAGTGATCGGTTCTTCGGTATTTGGAAGAAAACACAATTTTACTAGTGGTCGAGTTAGTAGGCCAGTTTGTGTTCGCACATCAACTACTCTGATATGACCATCTCGTCCCCGATGTACCTTTTCAATGCGACCTAGTCGCCATTCGGTTGGGGGAAGGCATTCGTCCTGTATGATGACGCATTCGCCTGTACTGGGTTCCTTCTGGATCGTTTTCCATCGATATCTCTTATGGAGATCTTTAAGATAGTCCTCCTTCCATCTGTGGCTGAATTCATGATGGAGAATCTTAATTCTTTCCCATCGATTTACTAAAGTGAGTGAGTCTCCTTCTGTCTCAGGTATGGAAGAGGAGCTCCTCTGAGGAAGTGTCCAGGTGTAAGAGCTGTGAAATCGGAGGGATCTTGCGAGAGTGGTGATATAGGTCTTGAGTTTAATACGGCTTCGATACGAGTGAGTAGTGTAGTAAACTCCTCATAATTGAATTTATGATTACCAGCCGTTTTCTTTAAATGGGACTTAAAGCTTTTGACTGCTGATTCCCAAACTCCGCCCATGTGTGGAGAACATGGAGGTATGAACTGCCAATCGATCCCTTGGGGTGCATATTTTTTAACTATTTCAGGGGAAACTTCTTTCATAAAGTTTATGAACTCCTTTTCGGTGGCTCTTTGAGCTCCGGTAAAGTTTTTCCCATTGTCGCTCATAATCTTTGAGGGAAATCCGCGTCGTCCGACAAAGCGTGCGAATGCTGCGAGGAAAGCCGCAGTTGTCAGATCTGAACAAAGCTCGAGGTGTACTGCCTTTGTCGTAAAACATACAAAAACAGCCACATACCCTTTTCTAAATGTAGATGATCTTAACATTGAGGCCTTTATCTGGAAAGGTCCAGCAAAATCAACCCCAGTAATAGTAAAAGGTAGAGCATAATTGCAGCGTTCAGGTGGTAAAGCTGCCATGATCTGCGTACGCATTTTATGTTTGTACAAGGTACATTGTTTACACATAAAAATCGTCTTTTTAAGTTGTGACTTTAGTCGCGGTATATAAAATTCTTGTCGGACCATTTGCTGCATCAAGCGGTGCTCACCATGTAGTGTAAGCTGGTGAAGGTATATTAGGAATAAATGAGTAAAACGGGATTTCTCTGGAATAATGATGGGATGTCGTTCGTTATAACTAAGGCTGGAGTTCGCCAATCTTCCATTTGCCCTTATTAATCCCTTAGAATCCAAGAATGGATTTAAGACGAGAAGTGAGCTTCCCTTTTCGAGAGGTCGCTTTTCGAGCAACTTTGACTTCTCTTTGCTGAAATAGCGAGTTTGTGTATATAATATTAGACTGACCTTGGCATGTTGCAAGTCGGAATGCGTTAGTTGTACGCAAGGATCATTTGGTGCTCCTTTCATTTTTAGTTTAAGTCTTTGAATGAATTTTTGCATGTAAGCGACTACTCTTAGTGCTCTAGCAAATGACGAAAATCGGTGGAGAATATCATCCTCTTCTGGAGTGATATGAAAATTTTCAATTTTCCGACTTTCCGGCGGTATTATATTACGAGCGGGAGACTTTGGCCAGAATTCTTGTGATTCTGTTAGCCATGTTGGACCATTCCACCAGAGTGTAGTGCTGGTGAGGTGCAGTGGCTTGCAACCTCTTGTCCCAAGATCCGCTGGGTTATCCGCACTTGCAACATGTTGCCATTTTGCTGGGCCAACTAAGTCTAGAATTTGGGATATTCGGTTAGATACATAGGTCTTCCAGCAATAGGGTGGTTTTTCTAACCATGCTAAAACTATTTCTGAGTCGGACCAAAGATATGTTTTATGATCGGTTAATTTCAGATGGGTTTGAACTATTGAAATTAATTTTGCTAACAGAAGAGCACCATTCAGTTCAAGCCGTGGCAGACTAAGTGTCTTCAAAGGTGCAACTTTGGCTTTGGCTACCAGGAGGTGTGAAGATATTTTATTATCGTACTGAGTGCGTACGTACACTGTTGCGCAATATGCCTTTTCAGATGCATCACAGAAACCGTGTAATTCTGCGTTAATGTTAGGAGTGAAATTTACCCATCGAGGGAATCGAATTTCAGATATAGTATGTAAATTGTTAGCAAATTGAACCCATTTCGCTAAACGTAAAGGTTTTACCTGTTCATCCCATTCAGTGCCATCTTGCCACAATTCTTGAATGAGGATTTTTGCTTGAATCATATTGGCGAAAGCCATCCTGCGGGGTCGAAAAGTTTTGCCACCGAGGAAAGTATTTGGCGTTTTGTAATGGCGGACATTGCAGATATTGACTCAATTGTATATGAGAATTGATCTGTTATCGCATTCCATTGAATTCCTAGAGTTTTAGTTGTACTAGCCTTTTCAAATTTAAGGAAGTCTGTATCTAATAAGTCTTCTTTTTTAATGTCTTTTATTATATCAGGGTGATTTGAAGTAATTTTCTTTAGAGGGAAACCTGCTGAATTTAATGCTTTGATCACTTGCGATAGTGATTCGCATGCTAATGCGATACTGTGGCTGCCTGATAGAATGTCGTCCACGTATGTTTGTGTTTGCAACACAGAAGATGCTAAAGGCAAATTTGTTGCATTTGTTTTTGCTACTTCATGCAGTGTCCTGATCGCCAAATAGGGTGCGCAATTGATGCCAAAGGTGACAGTTTTAAGTTTATAGTCGCTGATTGGACTATTACTTGATTTGCGGAAGACTATACGCTGGAAACCTTGGTCATCTTCATGTACTAGAATTTGTCTGTACATTTTTTCTACATCCCCATTGAAAACGTATTTAAACATGCGCCAATTTAGAATTAGCAACATGAGATCAGGTTGTAATGTTGGCCCTGTGTATAGTACATCATTGAGTGATTTGCCTGAGCTCGTACACTTTGAGGCATTGAAAACCACTCGTACCATTGTTGTAATTTTATCAGGTCTTATTACCCCATGATGTGGCAGATAAAAAGATAAATATCTACCTTTAGATACTTTTTCATATGGTACAGCTTCTTCCATATGATTGAGGTCAAGATATTCGTCCATCACATTATCATATGCTGATTTAAGCTCACTTTTTTTCATCAGGCTTTTTTTCAGGCTTAGAAATTGCTGGACTGCTGATATTCTAGAGTGGCCTAGAGCTATGGTTTCAGGAAAAGTTGGTTTGAATGGTAGTCGCACAACATAACGACCATGTTCGTTTCTTGTTGTTGTGGACTTGTAATAGGCTTCGCATGCCTGATCTTCTTCTGAAAGTTGAGCAGTCTGAGGTAATTCTTCTACTTCCCAGAATTTTTTGAGTTCATTATTTAAATATTCGTTTGAAATATTTTCAACTTCAGTTGTAAAAGAATTAATTTTTTCTGTGACTTGGCCACTTAATATCCACCCAAAGATTGTACTTTGGGCTAACAATTTATTGGATATTTTTTCTATACCTTCAAGAATTATTTGAGGTATTAAGTCACTACCTAATAACACATCGATTTGTGATGGGGTATGGCAGTTGGGGTCTGCTAATTTGAGATATTAGCATTTTTCCCATTGCTTTTTATTTACTTCACAGCTTGGAAGCAAATTTGTAAGTTGCGGTAGAACGATGGCTTGCGCATCTATTCTAATATCCGCATTTGGAGACACTATGGTAATTGGGCATATTTTGTTCGAATTTTGGATAATTCTTCCGCCCATTCCTGAAATTTGGAAATTTGAATTTTTGACAGGCAATTTTAGCCGATTTTGAGCTTTAGATGATATAAAGGATCTTTGAGAACCTTGATCTATTAATGCTCTTAATTTGACTAATTCTCCTCTATGTTCAATAGCGATGACCGCAGTGGGTAAAAGAATTTTGCTTTCATTCTCTGAATGAAGAGCTTGAATTTTTGCTGCTTTAGAGCAACATGGTTGTTCTTCCCTTTTTTCGGGGTTTGAGATTTCGGGATTATCACTTTTGGTTGTAGTGACTAACCCGGTGGTTTTATGAAATTGATTTTGCTTCCTATTTTGAAAATTTGTAATATGAAGCAATGAGTGATGTCTTCGTTGACAGTACACACAAGTAAATTTGCTTTCACAGTCTTTTGTCGTATGAGCATTCGACAGACAGTTGATGCAAAGTTTATGTTGTCTGACAAGATTGTTTCTGTCAGAAACAGATAATTCTTTAAATTTCTCGCAAGATCTTATGTTATGACCTCCGTTACAAATTTCACATAATGGTTGCCATTTATTTGTTTGATTTGTCACAAATGTTTGGCTTCTATTATCGTGTCTATTGTATTGGATATAATTGCTGGCTTGAGGTTTAAACAAGTTTTTACTTGAGTCATTTTGATGACTTTTTGGATTTATAATTTTTTTGTCTATTCGCTCAGCTATCTCGTATTGAGCAGTGAGGAATGTTTTCATCTGTTGCCAGGTGGGCATTATTTTTCTTTCCACTAGAGATTGTTCCCATCGTAGCAAAGCAGCATCAGGCAGTGTTTCTGCGCAAATGGTTACTATCATAGGGCCCCACGATTCTGTGGAGATATTTTGTGTTTTTAACACAGATAAACAATTGGTCACTGTCGAGTATAAGTTTTGAAACTCCTGGCTAGTTTCTTGTTGAATATTTGGCAAATGCAATAAAGTTTTTATTGGGTTTTCTATCATAACCCTTTCATTTTCGTACCTTTCGACTAGTGCTTCCCAAGCCAGCTTAAAATTTTCGTCATTTAAAGCGAATCGCTTGACGATACTGCCTGCTTCCCCTTTTGTTTTGTACCTTAGATGGTATAACTTTTGTGTTTGTGAGAGTTTAGGATGGTTTATATAGACGGCAGTGAACATGTCCCGGAAGGACGGCCATTGATCATAACATCCATTAAAAACTTCAGTATCACAAGCTGGTACCTTGAGATACATGCCTTTATCTAGGTCTTCTTTTGGTGTTGTAACTACTCTGGGAGGGGGAGTAGTGGCTCTACTTGGCCTTACTAAACTTATTTGTTCAGTGATCATTCCCTTTGTTAATTCATACTGATCGCGGCAGTTATCACACTTGGCTGTAGCCGAAGCTTTTGCGTTTTCTGAGAGTTCTGCGTCGCAGTATCTAGTACTGTATCGTACGCTGCCAGAAGTCGAGCCCAGAGATTGTTCACACTTTCTAGTTTTATATTCAAAACTGATTCTGTGATGTCAGTAATAGGAGAAGCTTGAAATCTTGTACAATATCTTATAAAACTGTCACTTTCAGTGATGAATCTAGATATTGTCTGATCTTTTGATCTTTTTTGTTTTATACTCTGCTTCGAGCGTGTAGCTTCTGCAGGCGTGCTTTGTGATATATCATCATCAGCCATTTTTGGAATTTCCAATAATTGAGGAGTTCTTGGTTTAACCTCTTTAGATTTATCAGATTGCATTTATTAAATTAAATTCGAAGCTTTGAGCTTAAAAATGTTTCGTTTGAAATACTACAATTGTAAAATTGGTAGTATTATAATAAAATATATAAACAATTCTTTGTAAATATTTCGTTTGAAGTAAAATTGGAATTGTTAAAAATTTTTGTAAAAAATGTTTGTAAATATTTCGTTCGAAATACAATTATAAAATTGGTAAAGTGAAAAAAATGTGTAAAAAAAAAAATTTTTTTTTGGGAAATATAATAAATTTTATTATAAATGAAACAGATTATGACTTTGCGAACGCATACATCGATTAATTATTTGTTTCATACATATATGTATGTTTTCGTATGTAATTATTTTTGTTAAATATGTCTGCTTTTTTTTTTTTGTTTTCGTTTTATTTTTTATTTTATTTTATTTTTTACCGTGTATCCAATTAATTTATCTCCGCTTCACTCGCGCTTAATTTGTATTCTTGTTATGTTTTTACGTTCTGTATATTTTAAGAACGCGAAAGGATAGCCGTAATAAGCAAGAATATTTGTATATTTATTTGCATACGTTTCTTTAACTTTTGTTGCAATTGTTGTATATATATATATACCCGTATATATGTTTATAAAAGTATGTGCAATATAGCGACAATGCTAAATGCACATAAATGTATATATGTATCTGTAAACGGTCGATGAGAGCGCGGAAAATATTATATATGTATATAATGTGTTATATTAAAAAGATTATAAGTATTTGTTCCCATATGTACATATGTATGTATCAATTGTTTTTATAAGGATCTCTCTAGTGAGAGATTGAGTACGGAAAGAGCATGAGCATAAAGGTGAGTGTGATTGCGGTATAAATTTCGGCGGGAGACATGCAAATGTAAAGGTAAATACATATGTGCACATACATAAATTTTGCTTATTACCTTTTGTGGTTCTCTCTTTGCCTTTGCTTATATTTAAAGCGATCCTGCTTGTTGCTTTTTTGTTTTTTTTTTGTTTCTTTAGCCCACGGGGTATCGCAAGAATTATTGCAAGTTATACTTGACTTAGGAAATTTGTTGCTGTTTTTTTTTTTTTTTTTGTATTTTATTTTGTGGCGTTGTGGTGTGTTTGGAAACACGAATTAAGCGAAAAGGCAGGTCGTTGAACCTTGGCGTTATTTAATTTATGTATGTACCACCTGATTATTTAATTACATAGGCATGTACACATATTTGTGTAATAGAATAAAAAATTCGGAAATATATGCACACATGTGTTGCACTTATTATTATATATATATTAATAATGTCTATGTATACATATGTATTTTCCTTATATATTTTTTTTTTCTTTATTATTTTTTTTGTTCGCCTTTGCTTATTAGTTGTACACGATCCTGCTTGTTGCTTATTTGCCCAAGGGGTATCGCTGGATAGTTGCAAGTTGGTATACTTGACTTTGTGAAATTTTAATTTTATTTTATTTTTTGAGTAATATGGCGGTGTGTTTGGAAACACAAAATAAGCTTATAGGCAGGTCAGTTATTTCGGTACATACACACATATACACCGAACTGTCTTATTGTATATATATAATGTATATATATATATTATCAAAACAGTTGGGTTTTTTATAGGTAACTGTATGCCGAAATATTTCTGTTACTTAAAGAAAAAAAATACATACATATGTATATACATGCGTGCATAAAACTTCAATTTTCAAAAATTAAATTGGACTGGACTCACATTAATTTCCGCCAAGGGTCTTTTAGAGGGTGAGATACTTATTAATGCCAATGTTCCTCTTCATTCTAGCTCTCTGAGTTTAGTCTTTTTTTTTTTTCCCTTTTTCCGGCGTTATTGCTGTTTGTAGCATTCCTTCTCTCTGCTATCCTGCTTGTTTCCTCTTCCGTGCTTAATGTTCTGTTCTTTCTTTTCCTTTATTCTCATTAAATCGCGCCCGCTTTTAGTTTTTACTGATTTTTAAGTTAGTTTGTTTAAATTTGTTTCGCGCCCGTTTATTATAAAATCGCGCCCGCTTTTAGTTTTTAGAGAGTTTTAAGTTAGATTGTTTCAATTTGTTTCGCGGCCGTTTATTGTAATTTATTTTCACTGTTAATATGTATATATGTATGAGTATATTGTACTCTGTATTTTTCTTTTCTTTTTTTTTTTTTTTTTTCTCTAGGTGCCTTTCAAGGAGGCTCGAAGGACCATTTGTTTAATTGCAAACCTTTTGTTCACTCGGATGTCGGTGATATACTCACTTGTTGCACTTGCACTTGCACTGTCACCTGGAATTTTTAACTCTCCGAATTTTTTTGAAACAAAGAAAAGAAATATTTCACCTTCAAATTAATTTGTTGTATTTATTATCTTTTTTTTCTTTTGATAATTATGTTGTAATCACAACTGTTTAAAAAATGGTTTTGTACAAATTTCACTCGCACTTAACGATTCTAAAACTTGTGCAGCGTTGTGTCGACGAACGTCTCGATGGCGGAGGAACCTTAGAGGTCACGGGTAAAACGAGAAAAAAGCCCTCATTCCGATGTGAACAATTCTTTTGTATCGGTTGTGGGTGGTGAAAAAGGCGAAGTGTTGGTGTGTAGTGTGGTTGGTATGATGTGTAGCTGTGGTTGTGTGGATGACATGTTGTGTTGTAATGGGTTGTGTGACCTGTAGTATGTTGTGTGTGGATTTTGTGCGATGAGTGCTGCGAGGATGATTATGCGGCGTAGCAAAATATCGCACGACCGGATGTCGCATAAACAAAGGTTTATTAACTTTAATAATGTAAACTAATGATTTGAAGCATTTCGATATCGATTACTAAATGTGTATATACAAGAAAATCGACTTTACATATACCTAAATAAAAGATTACGGAATTCTTCCAAATGTACTGTCGTTATGCCGCCATGGTTTGTATCAACTACAATACGTAAAAGAAGGTTAATTATTTTAAATATGTTAAATTAATGGTTTGAAGCATTTCGATATCGACTGCTAAATGTGTAAATACAACAAAATCGACTTTATACCTAAATATAAAATTATAACATTACGGATTTCTTCTAAATGCACTGCCGTTATACCGTTAAGGCTTTATGTAGACCTCATTAAGCTAAAAAATGTTTATTAACTTAATATGTTAAACTAATGGTTTGAAGCATTTCGATATCGATAGCTAAATGTGTATACAACAAAATCGAATTTATACCTAAACATAAGATTACGGAATTCTTCTACATACACTGCCGTTATACCGCCATGGCTTTATGTTAACTTCAGTGCGTTCAAGAAGCCTTATTAACTTAAATATGTTAAAATAATGATTTGAAGCATTTCGATATCGATTGCTAAATGAGTATATACAAGAAAATCGACTTTATACCTAAATATAAGATTACGTAATTCTTCTACATGCACCGCCGTTATGCCGTTAAGGCTTTATGTAGACTTCAGGAAGATAAATAGGGTGAATTAACTTAAATATGTTAAACTAATGATCTCAAGCATTTCGATATCGATTGCTAAATGTGTTTATACAACAAATCGATTTTATACCTAAATATAAAATTACGGAATTCTTCTACATGCACCGCCCTTATGCCGCCATGGCTTCATGTCACTTTCGGTAGGTTAAAGAAGGTAATTTAACTTAAATATGTTAAACTAATGATTTGAAGCATTTCGATATCGATTGCTAAATGTGCTAGTACAAGAAATTGGACTTTATACCTAAACATAGGATAACGGAATTCTTCCAAATGCACTGCCATTAATCCGCCATGGCTTTATGTCAACTTCAGTTCGTTAAAGTAGGTTTGTTAACTTAAATATGTTAAACTAATGATTTGAAGCATTTCGATATCGATAGCAAAATGAGTATATACAAGAAAATCAATTTTATACCTATATATAAGATTACGGAATTCTTTTCATGCACTGCTGCTATGCCGCCATGGCTATATGCCAACTTCAGATCGTTAAAGAAGGTTTATTAACTTAAATATGTTAAACTAATGAGTTGAAGCATCTCGATATCGATTGCTAAATGTATATATACAACAAAATCCACTTTATACCTAAATATAAGATTACGGAATTCTTCTACATGCACTGCCGTTATACCGTTTTGGCTTTATGTAAACTTCAGTAAGATATAGAAGGTTAATAACCTTAAATATGTTAAACTATGATTTGAAGCATTTCGTTATCGATTGCTTAATGTGTATATACAAGAAAATCGAATTTATACCTAAATATAAGATTACGAATTTCTTCTAAATGCACTGCCGTTATGCCGCCATGGCTTTATATCAACTTCAATAAGTTAAAGAAGGTTAACTATCTTAAATATGTTAAACTAATGATTTAAAACATTTCGATATCGCTTGCTAAATGTGTATATACAAGAAAATCGAATTTATACCTAAATATAAGATAACGGAATTCTTCTAAATGCACTGCCGTTATGCCGTTAAGGCTTTATGTAGACTTCAGTAATATAGAGGGGAATAATTAACTTAAATATGTTAAACTGATGATTTGAAGCATTTCGATATCGATTGCTAAATATGTAAATACAAGAAAATCGACTTTGTACCTAAATATAAGATTACGGAATTCTTTTAAATGCACTGCAGTTATACCGTTAAGGCTTTATGTAGACTTCTGTGCGTTAAAGGCTTATTAACTTTAATATGTTAAACTAGTGATTTGAAGCATTTCGATATCAATTACTAAATGTGTATGTACAAGAAAATCGACTTTATACCTAAATATAAGATAACGGAATTCTTCTAAATGCACTGCCGATATGCCGCCATGGCTTTAGCCAACTTCAGATCGTTGAAGACGGTTTATTAACTTAAATATGTTAAACTAATGAGTTGAAGCATCTCGATATCGATTGCTAAATGTGTATATACAAGAAAATCGATTTTATACCTAGATATAAGATTACGGAATTTTTCTACGTGCACTGCCGTTATGTCGCCATGGCTTTATGTCACCTTCGGTAGGTTAAAAAAGGTAATTTAACTTAAATATGTTAAACTAATGATTTGAAGCATTTCGATATCGATTGCTAAATGTGCTAGTACAAGAAACCTGACTTTATACTTAAACATAGGATAACGGAATTCTTCCAAATGCACTGCCGCTATTCCGCCATGGCTCTGTGTCAACTTCAGTTCGTTAAAGTAGGTTTGTTAATTTAAATATGTTAAACTAATGATTTGAAGCATTTCGATATCGATTGCTAAATGTGTATATACAAGAAAATCGACTTTATACCTAAATATAAGATTACGGAATTCTTCTACATGCACTGCCGTTATATCGCCATGGCTTTATGACACCTTCAGTGCGTTATGTTAAATATGTTAAACTATTGAATTGAAGCATTTCGATATCGATTGCTAAATATGTAAATACAAGAAAATCGACTTTATACCTAAATATAAGATTACGGAATTCTTCTACATGCACTGCCGTTATGCCGCCATGGCTTTATGACAACTTCAGTGCGTTGCAGAAGGTTTATTAACTTATATATGTTAAACTAATGAATTGAAGCATCTCGATATCGATTGCTAAATGTGTATATACAAGAAAATCGACTTTATACCTAAATGTAAGATTACATGCACTGCCGTTATGCCCCCATGGCTTTATGTTAACTTCAGTGCGGTAAAGAAGCTTTATTAACTTAAATATGTTAAACTAATGATTTGAAGCATTTCGATATCGATTGCTTAATGCATATATACAAGAAAATCGACTTTATAACTAAATATAAGATTACGGAATTCTTCTACATGCACTGCCGTTATGCCGCCATGGCTTTATGTTAACTTCAGTGCGTTGAAGAAGGTTTATTAACTTAAATATGTTAAACTAATGAATTGAAGCTTCTCGATATCGATTGCTAAATGTGTATATACAAGAAAATCGACTTTATTCCTAAATATAAGATTACGGAATTCTTCCAAATGCACTGCCGCTATTCCGCCATGGCTTTATGACACCTTCAGTGCGTTATGTTAAATATGTTAAACTATTGAATTGAAGCATTTCGATATCGATTGCTAAATGAGTATATACAAGAAAATCGACTTTATACCTAAATAAAAGATTACGTAGTTCTTCTAAATGCACTGCCGTTATGCCGTTAAGGCTTTATGTAGACTTCAGGAAGATAAATAGGGTGAATTAACTTAAATATGTTAAACTAATGATCTTTAGCTTTTCGATATCGATTGCTAAATGTGTTTATACAACAAATGGATTTTATACCTAAATATAAAATTACGGAATTCTTCTACATGCACCGCCGTTATGCCGCCATGGCTTCATGTCACTTTCGGTAGGTTAAAGAAGGTAATTTAACTTAAATATGTTAAACTAATGATTTGAAGCATTTCGATATCGATTGCTAAATGTGCTAGTACAAGAAATATGACTTTATACCTAAACATAGGATAACGGAATTCTTCCCAATGCACTGCCGTTAATCCGCCATGGCTTTATGTCAACTTCAGTTCGTTAAAGTAGGTTTGTTAACTTAAATATGTTAAACTAATGATTTGAAGTGTTTCGATATCGATTTCTAAATGCATGTATACAAGAAAATCGACGCTTTATGTAGACTTCTGTGCGTTAAAGGTTTATTAACTTAAATATGTTAAACTAATGAGTTGAGGCATCTCGAATCGATTGCTAAATGTGTATATACAACAAAATCGAATTTATACCTAAACATAAGATTACGGAATTCTTCTACATGCACTACCGTTATGCCGCCATGGCTTTATGTTAACTTCAGTGCGTTAAAGAAGCTTTATTAACTTAAATATGTTAAAATAATGATTTGAAGTATTTCGATATCGATTGCTAAATGAGTATATACAAGAAAATCGACTTTATACCTAATTATAAGATTACGTAATTCTTCTAAATGCACTGCCGTTATGCCGCCATGGCTTTATGTCACCTTCGGTAGGTTAAAAAAGGTAATTTAACTTAAATATGTTAAACTAATGATTTGAAGCATTTCGATATCGATTGCTAAATGTGTTTATAGAACAAATGGATTTTATACCTAAATATAAAATTACGGAATTCTTCTACATGCACTGCCGTTATGCTGCCATGCTTTTAAGCCAACTTCAGTTCTTCGAAGAAAGTTTATTAACTTAAATATGTTAAACTAATGAGTTGAAGCATCTCGATATCGATTGCTAAATGTGTATATACAACAAAATCGAATTTATACCTAAACGTAAGATTACGGAATTCTTCTACATGCACTGCCGTTATACCGCCATGGCTTTATGTTAACTTCAGTGCGTTAAAGAAGGCTTATTAACTTAAATATGTTAAAATAATGATTTGAAACATTTCGATACATATATCGACTTTATATCTAAATATAAGATTATACCTAAATATAAGATTACGTAATTCTTCTAAATGCACTGCCGTTATGCCGTTAAGGCTTGATGTAGACTTCAGGAAGATAAATAGGGTTAATTAACTTAAATATGTTAAACTAATGATTTGAAGCATTTCGATATCGATTGCTAAATATGCTAGTACAAGAAACTTGACTTTATACCTAAACATAGGATAAGGATATTCTTCCAAATGCACTGCCGTTAATCCGCCATGGCTTTATGTCAACTTCAGTTCTTTAAAGACGGTTTGTTAACTTAAATATGTTAAACTAATGATTTGAAGCATTTCGATATCGATTTCTAAATGCATATGTACAAGCAAATCGGCTTTATACCTAAATATAAGATTACGGAATTCTTCCAAATTACTGTCGTTATGCCGCCATGGCTTTATTTCACCTTCAATACGATAAAGATGGTTAATTAACTTAAATATGTTAAACTAATGATTGCGATTGCTAAATGTGTAAATACGAGAAAATCGACTTTATACCTTAATATAAGATTACGGAATTATTCTAAATGCACTGCAGTTATCCCGTTAAGGCTTTATGTAGACTTCAGTGCGCTAAAGTAGGTTTATTAACTTTAATATGTTAAACTAATGATTTGAAGCATTTCGATATCGATTACTAAATGTGTATATACAAGAAAATCGACTTTACATATACCTAAATATAAGATTACGGAATTCTTCCAAATGTACTGTCGTTATGCCGCCATGGTTTGTATCAACTACAATACGTAAAAGAAGGTTAATTATTTTAAATATGTTAAACTAATGGTTTGAAGCGTTTCGATTTCGACTGCTAAATGTGTAAATACAACAAAATCGACTTTATACCTAAATATAAAATTATAACATTACGGATTTCTTCTAAATGCACTGCCGTTATACCGTTAAGGCTTTATGTAGACCTCATTAAGCTAAAAAATGTTTATTAACTTAATATGTTAAACTAATGATTTGAAGCATTTCGTTATCGATAGCTAAATGTGTATATACAACAAAATCGAATTTATACCGAAACATAAGATTACGGAATTCTTCTACATACACTGCCGTTATACCGCCATGGCTTTATGTTAACTTCAGTGCGTTCAAGAAGCCTTATTAACTTAAATAGGTTAAAATAATGATTTGAAGCATTTCGATATCGATTGATAAATGAGTATATACAAGAAAATCGACTTTTTACCTAAATATACGATTACTTAATTCTTCTAAATGCACTGCCGTTATGCCGTTAAGGCTTTATGTAGACTTCAGGAAGATAAATAGGGTGAATTAACTTAAATATGTTAAACTAATGATCTTTAGCTTTTCGATATCGATTGCTAAATGTGTTTATACAACAAATGGATTTTATACCTAAATATAAAATTACGGAATTCTTCTACATGCACCGCCGTTATGCCGCCATGGCTTCATGTCACTTTCGGTAGGTTAAAGAAGGTAATTTAACTTAAATATGTTAAACTAATGATTTGAAGCATTTCGATATCGATTGCTAAATGTGCTAGTACAAGAAATATGACTTTATACCTAAACATAGGATAACGGAATTCTTCCCAATGCACTGCCGTTAATCCGCCATGGCTTTATGTCAACTTCAGTTCGTTAAAGTAGGTTTGTTAACTTAAATATGTTAAACTAATGATTTGAAGTGTTTCGATATCGAATTCTAAATGCATGTATACAAGAAAATCGACGCTTTATGTAGACTTCTGTGCGTTAAAGGTTTATTAACTTAAATATGTTAAACTAATGAGTTGAAGCATCTCGATATCGATTGCTAAATGTGTATATACAACAAAATCGAATTTATACCTAAACATAAGATTACGGAATTCTTCTACATGCACTATCGTTATGCCGCCATGGCTTTATGTTAACTTCAGTGCGTTAAAGAAGCTTTATTAACTTAAATATGTTAAAATAATGATTTGAAGTATTTCGATATCGATTGCTAAATGAGTATATACAAGAAAATCGACTTTATACCTAATTATAAGATTACGTAATTCTTCTAAATGCACTGCCGTTATGCCGCCATGGCTTTATGTCACCTTCGGTAGGTTAAAAAAGGTAATTTAACTTAAATATGTTAAACTAATGATTTGAAGCATTTCGATATCGATTGCTAAATGTGCTAGTACATGAAACCTGACTTTATACCTAAACATAGGATAACGGAATTCTTCCAAATGCACTGCCGCTATTACGCCATGGCTTTATGTAGACTTCAGTGCGTTAAAGAAGGTTTATTAACTTTAATATGTTAAACTAATGCTTTGAAGCATTTCGATATCGATTACTAAATGTGTATATACAAGAAAATCGACTTTACATATACCTAAATATAAGATTACGGAATTCTTCCAAATGTACTGTCGTTATACCGCCATGGTTTGTATCAACTACAATACGTTAAAGAAGGTTAATTATTTTAAAAATGTTAAACTAATGGTTTGAAGCATTTCGATATCGACTGCTAAATGTGTTAATACAACAAAATCGAATTTATACCTAAATATAAAATTATAACATTACGGATTTCTTCTAAATGCACTGCCGTTATACCGTTAAGGCTTTATGTAGACCTCATTAAGCTAAAAAATGTTTATTAACTTAATATGTTAAACTAATGATTTGAAGCATTTCGATATCGATAGTTAAATGTGTATATACAACAAAATCGAATTTATACCTAAATATAAGATTACGGAATTCTTCCAAATGCACTGCCGTTATGCCGTTAAGGCTTTATGTAGACTTCAGGAAAATAAATAGGGTGAATTAACTTAAATATGTTAAACTAATGATCTCAAGCATTTCGATATCGATTGCTAAATGTGTTTATACAACAAATCGATTTTATACCTAAATATAAGATAACGGAATTCTTCTAAATGCACTGCCGTTATGCCGTTAAGGCCTTATGTAGACTTCAGTAAGATAGAGGGGAATAATTAACTTAAATATGTTAAACTTATGATTTGAAGCATTTCAATATCGATTGCTATATATGTAAATACAAGAAAATCGACTTTGTACCTAAATAAAAGATTACGGAATTCTTCTAAATGCACTGCAGTTATGCCGTTAAGGCTTTATATAGACTTCAGTGCGTTGAAGAAGGTTTATTAACTTAAATATGTTAAACTAATGATTTGAAGCATTTCGATATCGATTGCTAAATGTGCTAGCGCAAGAAATTTGACTTTACACATAACCATAGGATAACGGAATTCTTCCAAATGCACTGCCGTTAATCCGCCATGGTTTTATGTCAACTTCAGTTCGTTTAAGTAGGTTTGTTAACTTAAATATGTTAAACTAATGATTTGAAGCATTTCGATATCGATTTCTAAATGCACATATACAAGAAAATCGACTTTATACTTAAATATAAGATTAAGGAATTCTTCTAAATGCACTGCAGTTATCCCGTTAAGGCTTTATGTAGACTTCAGTGCGTTGAAGAAGGTTTATTAACTTTAATATGTTAAACTATTGATTTGAAGCATTTCGATATCGATTGCTAAATGTGCTAGTACAAGAAATTTGACTTTATACCTAAACATAGGATAACGGAATTCTTCCAAATGCACTGCCGTTAATCCGCCATGGTTTTATGTCAACTTCAGTTCGTTTAAGTAGGTTTGTTAACTTAAATATGTTAAACTAATGATTTAAAGCATTTCGATATCGATTTCTAAATGCATATATACAAGAAAATCGACTTTATACCTAAGTAAAAGATTACGTAATTCTTCCAAATTACTGTCGTTATGCCGCCATGGCTTTATTACACCTTCAATACGTTAAAGTTGGTTAATTAACATAAATATGTTAAACTAACGATTTGAAGCATTTCGATATCGATTGCTAAATATGTAAATACAAGAAAATCGACTTTAGACTTTAATATAAGATAACGGAATTCTTCTAAATGCATTGCAGTTATACCGTTAAGGCTTTATGTAGACTTCAGTGTGTTAAAGAAGGTTTATTATAAATAACTTGAAAATGTAAAACTAATGATTTGAAGCATTTCGATATCGATTGCTAAATGTCTATATACAAGAAAATCGACTTTACACATACCTAAATATAAGATTACGGAATCCTTCCAAATGCACTGTCGTTATGCCGCAATGGTTTGTATCAACTACAATACGATAAAAAAGGTTAATTATTTTAAATATGTTAAACTTATGGTTTGAAGCATTTCGATATCGACTGCTAAATGTGTAAATACAACAAAATCGACTTTATACCTAAATATAAAATTATAACATTACGGATTTCTTCTAAATTCAAATATGTTGAACTAATGATTTGAAGCATTTCGATATCGATAGCTAAATGTGTTTATACAAGAAAATCGTCTTTATACCTGAATATAAGATTACGGAATTCTTCTACATGCACTGCCGTTATGCCGCCATGGCTTTATATAAACTTCAATATGTTAAAGAAGGTTAAATAACTTAAATATGTTAAACTAATGATTTGAAACATTTCGATATCGCTTGCTAAATGTGTATATACAAGAAAATCGAATTTATACCTAAATATAAGATAACGGAATTCTTCTAAACGCACTGCCGTTATGCCGTTAAGGCTTTATGTAGACTTCAGTAAGATAGAGGGGAATAATTAACTTAAATATGTTAAACTTATGATTTGAAGCATTTCGATATCGATTGCTAAATATGTAAATACAAAAAAATCGACTTTGTACCTAAATATAAGATTACGGAATTCTTTTAAATGCACTGCAGTTATACCGTTAAGGCTTTATGTAGACTTCAGTGCGTTAAAGAAGGTTTATTATAAATAACTTGAAAATGTAAAACTAATAATTTGAAGCATTTCGATATCGATTGCTAACTGAGTATATACAAGAAAATCGACTTTATACCTGAATATAAGATAACGGAATTCATATAAATATACTGCCGTTATGCCGTTATGGCTTTATGTAAACTTCAGTAAGATAAAGAAGATTAATTAACTCAAATATAGTAAACCAGTTATCTGAAGCATTTCGATATCGACTGCGAAATGTATACATACAAGAAAATCGAATTTATACCTAAATATAAGATTACGGAATTCTTCCACATGTACTGTCGTTATGCCGCAATGGCTTTTTATCACCTTCAATACGTTAAAGAAGGTTAATTATTTTAAATATGTTAAACTAGTGGTTTGAAGCATTTCGATAACGGTTGTTAAATGTGTAAATACAAGAAAATCGAATTTATACCTAAATATAAAATTATAACATTACGGAATTCTTCTAAATGCACTGCCATTATACCGTTAAGGCTTTATGTAGACTTCAGTAAGCTACCAAATGTTTATTATCTTAATATATTAAACTAATGATTTGAAGCATTTCGATATCGATAGCAAAATGATTATATACAAGAAAATCAATTTTATACCTATATATAAGATTACGGAACTCTTTTCATGCACTGCCGCTATGCCGCCATGGCTATATGCCACCTTCAGATCGTTAAAGAAGGTTTATTAACTTAAATATGTTAAACTAGTGAGTTGAAGCATCTTGATATCGATTGCTAAATGTATATATATAACAAAATCGACTTTATACCTAAATATAAGATTACGGAATTCTTCTAAATGCACTGCCGTTATACCGTTATGGCTTTATGTAAACTTCAGTAAGATAAAGAAGGGTTAATAACCTTAAATAAGTTAAAATATCGATTTGAAGCATTTCGTTATCGATTGCTTAATGTGTATATACAAGAAAATCGAATTTATACCTAAATATAAGATTACGAATTTCTTCTAAATGCACTGCCGTTAAAGAAGGTTAGCTAAGTTAAATATGTTAAACTAATGATTTAAAACATTTCGATATCGCTTGCTTAATGTGTATATACAAGAAAATCGAATTTCTACCTAAATATAAGATAACGGAATTCTTCTAAATGCACTGCCGTTATGCCGTTAAGGCTTTATGTAGACTTCAGTAAGATAGAGGGGAATAATTAACCTAAATATGTTAAACTTATGATTTGAAGCATTTCAATATCGATTGCTATATATGTAAATACAAGAAAATCGACTTTGTACCTAAATATAAGATTACGGAATTCTTTTAAATGCACTGCAGTTATACCGTTAAGGCTTTATGTAGACTTCTGTGCGTTAAAGGTTTATTAACTTAAATATGTTAATTTAATGAGTTGAAGCATCTCGATATCGATTGCTAAATGTGTATATACAACACAATCGAATTTATACCTAAACATAAGATTACGGAATTCTTCCACATGCACTATCGTTATGCCGCCATGGCTTTATGTTAACTTCAGTGCATTAAAGAAGCTTTATTAACTTAGATATGTTAAAATAATGATTTGAAGTATTTCGATATCGATTGCTAAATGAGTATATACAAGAAAATCGACTTTATACCTAATTATAAGGTTACGCAATTCTTCTAAATGCACTGCCGTTATGCCGTTAAGGCTTTATGTAGACTTCAGTAAGATAAAGAGGGTTAATTAACTTAAATATGTTAAACTAATGATTTGAAGCATTTCGATATCGATTGATAAATGTGGATATACAAGAAAATCGATTTTATACCTAGATATAAGATTACGGAATTCTTCTACATGCACTGCCGTTATGCCGCCAGGGCTTTATGTCACCTTCGGTAGGTTTAAAAAGGTAAATTAACTTAAATATGTTAAACTAATGATTTGAAGCATTTCGATATCGATTGCTAAATGTGCTAGTACAAGAAACCTGACTTTATACCTAAACATAGGATAACGGAATTCTTCCAAATGCACTGCCGCTATTCCGCCATGGCTTTATGTCAACTTCAGTTCGTTAAAGTAGGTTTGTTAACTTAAATATATTAAACTAATGATTTGAAGCATTTCGATATCGATTGCTAAATGTGTATATACAAGAAAATCGACTTTATACCTTAATATAAGATTACGGAATTCTTCTAAATGCACTGCAGTTATCCCGTTAAGGCTTTATGTAAACTTCAGTGCGTTAAAGAAGGTTTATTAACTTTAATATGTTAAACTAATGATTTGAAGCATTTCGATATCGATTACTAAATGAGTATATACAAGAAAATCGACTTTACATATACCTAAATATAAGATTACGGAATTCTTCCAAATGTACTGTCGTTATGCCGACATGGTTTGTATCAACTACAATACGTAAAAGAAGGTTAATTATTTTAAATATGTTAAACTAATGGTTTGAAGCATTTCGATATCGACTGCTAAATGTGTAAATACAACAAAATCGACTTGATACCTAAACATAAGATTACGTAATTCTTCTAAATGCACTGCCGTTATGCCGTTAAGGCTTTATGTAGACTTCAGGAAGATAAATAGGGTGAATTAACTTAAATATGTTAAACTTATGATCTCAAGCATTTCGATATCGATTGCTAAATGTGTTTATACAACAAATCGATTTTATACCTAAATATACAATTACGGAATTCTTCTACATGCTCCGCCGCTATGCCGCCATGGCTTTATGTTAACTTCAGTGCGTTCAAGAAGCCTTATTAACTTAAATATGCTAAAATAATGATTTGAAGCATTTCGATATCGATTGCTAAATGTGCATATACAAAAAATTTGAATTTATACCTAAACATAAGATTACGTAATTCTTCTAAATGCACTGCCGTTATGCCGTTAAGGCTTTATGTAGACTTCAGGAAGATAAATAGGGTGAATTAACTTAAATATGTTAAACTTATGATCTCAAGCATTTCGATATCGATTGCTAAATGTGTTTTTACAACAAATCGATTTTATACCTAAATATACAATTACGAAATTCTTCTACATGCACCGCCGCTATACCGCCATGGCTTCATGTCACTTTCGGTAGGTTAAAGAAGGTAATTTAACTTAAATATGTTAAACTAATGATTTGAAGCATTTCGATATCGATTGCTAAATGTGCTAGTACAAAAAATTTGACTTTATACCTAAACATAGGATAACGGAATTCTTCCAAATGCACTGCCGTTAATCCGCCATGGCTTTATGTCAACTTCAGTTCGTTAAAGTAGGTTTGTTAACTTAAATATGTTAAACTAAAGATTTGAAGCATTTCGATATCGATTTCTAAATGCATATATACAAGAAAATCGACTTTATACCTAAATATAAGATAACGGAATTCTTCCAAATTACTGTCGTTATGCCGCCATGGCTTTATTTCACCTTCGATACGTTAAAGTTGGTTAATTAACATAAATATGTTAAACTAATGATTTGAAGCATTTCGATATCGATTGCTAAATATGTAAATACAAGAAAATCGACTTTATACCTTAATATAAGATTACGGAATTCTTCTAAATGCACTGCAGTTATACCGTTAAGGCTTTATGTAGACTTCAGTGTATTAAAGAAGGTTTATTATAAATAACTTGAAAATGTAAAACTAATGATTTGAAGCATTTCGATATCGAATGCTCAATGTGTATATACAAGAAAATCGACTTTACATATACCTAAATATAAGATTACGGAATTCTTCCAAATGTACTGTCATTATGCCGCCATGGTTTGTATCAACTACAACACGATAAAGAAGGTTAATTATTTTAAATATGTTAAACTAATGGTTTGAAGCATTTCGATATCGATTGCTAAATGTGTAAATACAACAAAATCGACTTTATACCTAAATATAAAATTATAACATTACGGATTTCTTCTAAATGCACTGCCGTTATACCGTTAAGGCTTTATGTAGACCTCCTTAAGCTAAAAAATGTTTATTAACTTAAATATGTTAAACTAATGATTTGAAGCATTTCGATATCGATAGCTAAATGTGTATATACAAGAAAATCGACTTTATACCTGAATATAAGATTACGGAATTCTTCTACATGCACTTCCGTTATGCCGCCATGGCTTTATATCAACTTCAATATGTTAAAGAAGGTTAAATAACTTAAATATGTTAAAATAATGATTTGAAACATTTGGATATCGCTTGCTTAATGTGTATATACAAAAAAATCGAATTTATACCTAAATATAAGATAACGGAATTCTTCTAAACGCACTGCCGTTATGCCGTTAAGGCTTTATGTAGACTTCAGTAAGATAGAGGGGATTAATTAACCTCAATATGTCAAACTTATGATTTGAAGCATTTCGATATCGATTGCTAAATATGTAAATACAAAAAAATCTACTTTGTACCTAAATATAAGCTTACGGAATTCTTTTAAATGCACTGCAGTTATACCGTTAAGGCTTTATGTAGACTTAAGTGCGTTAAAGAAGGTTTATTATAAATAACTTGAAAATGTAAAACTAATGATGTGAAGCATTTCGATATCGATTGCTAAATGAGTATATACAAGAAAATCGATTTTATACCTAAATATAAGATTATAAAATTCTTCTAAATGCACTGCCGTTATGCCGTTAAGGCTTTTGTAGACTTCAGTATGAAAAAGAGGGTTAATTAACTTAAATATGTTAAACTAATGATTTGAAGCATTTCGATATCGATTGCTAAATGTGTATGTACAAAAAAATCGAATTTATACCTAAATATAAGATAACGGAATTCTTCTAAATGCACTGCCGTTATGCCGTTAAAGCTTTATGTAGACTTCAGTAAGATAGAGGGGAATAATTAACTTAAACATGTTGAACTTATGATTTGAAGCATTTCGATATCGATTGCTAAATATGTAAATACAAGAAAATCGACATTGTACCTAAATATAAGATTACGGAATTCTTTTAAATGCACTGCAGTTATACCGTTAAGGCTTTATGAAGACTTCTGTGCGTTAAAAGCTTATTAACTTAAATATGTTAAAATAATGATTTGAAGTATTTCGATATCGAGTGTTAAATGAGTATATACAAGAAAATCGACTTTATACCTAATTATAAGGTTACGTAATTCTTCTAGATGCACTGCCGTTATGCTGCTAAGGCTTTATGTTAACTTCAGTGCGTTAAAGAAGCTTTATTAACTTAAATATGTTAAAATAATGATTTGAAGTATTTCGATATCGAGTGCTAAATGAGTTTATACAAGAAAATCGACTGTATACCTAAATATAAGATTACGGAATTCTTCTAAATGCACTGCCGATATGCCGCCATGGCTTTAAGCCAACTTCAGATCGTTGAAGAAGGTTTATTAACTTAAATATGTTAAACTAATGAGTTGAAGCATCTCGATATCGATTGCTACATGTGTATATACAACAAAATCGAATTTATACCTAAACATAAGATTACGGAATTCTTCTACATGCACTATCGTTATGCCGCCATGGCTTTATGTTAACTTCAGTGCGTTAAAGAAGTTTATTAACTTAAATATGTTAAAATAATGATTTGAAGTATTTCGATATCGAGTGCTAAATGAGTATATACAAGAAAATCGACTTTATACCTAATTATAAGGTTACGTAATTCTTCTAGATGCACTGCCGTTATGCCGCTAAGGCTTTATGTAGACTTCAGTAAGATAAAGAGGGTTAATTAGCTTAAATATGTTAAACTAATGATTTGAAGCATTTCGATATCGATTGCTTAATGCATATATACAAGAAATTCGACTTTATACCTAAATATAAGATTACGGAATTCTTCTACATGCACTGCCGTTATGCCGCCATGGCTTTATGACAACTTCAGTGCTTTGAAGAAGGTTTATTAACTTAAATATGTTAAACTAATGAATTGAAGCTTCTCGATATCGACTGCGAAATGTGTATATACAAGAAAATCGACTTTATACCTAAATATAAATTTATAACATTACGGAATTCTTCTAAATGCCCTGCCATTATACCGTTTAGGCTTTATGTAGACTTCAGTAAGCTAAAAAATGTTTATTAACTTAAATATGTTAAACTAATGATTTGAAGCATTTCGATATCGATAGCAAAATGAGTATATACAAGAAAATCAATTTCATACCTATATATAAGATTACGGAATTCTTTTCATGCACTGCCGCCATTGCTATATGCCAACTTCAGATCGTTAAAGAAGGTTTATTAACTTAAATATGTTAAACTAATGATTTGAAGCATTTCGATATCGATTGCTTAATGCATATATACAAGAAAATCTTCTTTATACCTAAATATAAGATTACGGAATTCTTCTACATGCACTGCCGTTATGCCGCCATGGCTTTATGACAACTTCAATATGTTAAAGAAGGTTAAATAACTTAAATATGTTAAACTAATTATTTGAAACCTTTCGATATCGCTTGCTAAATGTGTATATACAAGAAAATCGAATTTATACCTAAATATAAGATAACGGAATTCTTCTAAACGCACTGCCGTTATGCCGTTAAGGCTTTATGTAGACTTCAGTAAGTTAGAGGGGAATAATTAACTTAAATATGTTAAACTTATGATTTGAAGCATTTCGATATCGATTGCTAAATATGTAAATACAAAAAAATCGACTTTGTACCTAAATATAAGATTACGAAATTCTTTTAAATGCACTGCAGTTATACTGTTAAGGCTTTATGTAGACTTCAGTGCGTTAAAGAAGGTTTATTATAAATAACTTGCAAATGTAAAACTAATGATTTGAAGCATTTCGATATCGATTGCTAAATGAGTATATACAAGAAAATCGACTTTATACCTAAATAAAAGATTATAAAATTCTTCAAAATGCTCTGCCGTTATGCCGTTAAGGCTTTTGTAGACTTCAGTATGAAAAAGAGGGTTAATTGACTTAAATATGTTAAACTAATGATTTGAAGCATTTCGATATCGAATGCTTAATGTGTATGTACAAAAAAATCGACTTTATACCTAAATATAAGATAACGGAATTCATATAAATATACTGCCGTTATGCCGTTATGGCTTTATGTAAACTTCAGTAAGATAAAGAAGATTAATTAACTCAAATATGTTAAACCCCTTATCTGAAGCATTTCGATATCGATTGCGAAATGCATACTTACAAGAAAATCGAATTTATACCTAAATATAAGATTACGGAATTCTTCCACATGTACTGTCGTTATGCCGCCATGGCTTTTTATCACCTTCAATACGTTAAAGAAGGTTAATTATTTTAAATATGTTAAACTAGTGGTTTGAAGCATTTCGATATCGATTGCTAAATGTGTAAATACAAGATAATCGACTTTATACCTAAATATAAAATTATAACATTACGGAATTCTTCTAAATGCACTTCCAGTATACCGTTAAGGCTTTACGTAGACTTCAGTAAGCTTAAAAATGTTTATTAACTTAATATATTAAACTAATGATTTGAGGCATTTCGATATCGATAGCAAAATGAGTATATACAAGAAAATCAATTTTATACCTATATATAAGATTACGGAATTATTTTCATGCACTGCCGCTATGCCGCCATGGCTACATGCCAACTTCAGATCGTTAAAGAAGGTTTATTAACTTAAATATGTTAAACTAATGAGTTGAAGCATCTCGATATCGATTGCTAAATGTATCTATACAACAAAATCGACTTTATACCTAAATATAAGATTACGGAATTCTTCTAAATGCACTGGCGTTATACCGTTATGGCTTTATGTAAACTTCAGTAAGATAAAGAAGGTTAATAACCTTAAATATGTTAAACTATCGATTTGAAGCATTTCGTTATCGATTGCTTAATGTGTATATACAAGAAAATCGAATTTATACCTAAATATAAGATTACGAATTTCTTCTAAATGCACTGCCGTTATGCCGCCATGGCTTTATATCAACTTCAATAAGTTAAAGAAGGTTAACTAACTTAAATATGTTAAACTAATGATTTAAAACTTTTCGATATCGCTTGCTAAATGTGTATATACAAGAAAATCGAATTTATACCTAACTATAAGATTACGGAATTCTTTTAAATGCACTGCAGTTATACCGTTAAGGCTTTATGTAAACTTCAGTGCGTTAAAGAAGGTTTATTAACTTTAATATGTTAAACTAATGATTTGAAGCATTTCGATATCGATTACTAAATGAGTATATACAAGAAAATCGACTTTACATATACCTAAATATAAGATTACGGAATTCTTCCAAATGTACTGTCGTTATGCCGACATGGTTTGTATCAACTACAATACGTAAAAGAAGGTTAATTATTTTAAATATGTTAAACTAATGGTTTGAAGCATTTCGATATCGACTGCTAAATGTGTAAATACAACAAAATCGACTTGATACCTAAACATAAGATTACGTAATTCTTCTAAATGCACTGCCGTTATGCCGTTAAGGCTTTATGTAGACTTCAGGAAGATAAATAGGGTGAATTAACTTAAATATGTTAAACTTATGATCTCAAGCATTTCGATATCGATTGCTAAATGTGTTTTTACAACAAATCGATTTTATACCTAAATATACAATTACGGAATTCTTCTACATGCACCGCCGCTATGCCGCCATGGCTTTATGTTAACTTCAGTGCGTTCAAGAAGCCTTATTAACTTAAATATGCTAAAATAATGATTTGAAGCATTTCGATATCGATTGCTAAATGTGCATATACAAAAAAATTGAATTTATACCTAAACATAAGATTACGTAATTCTTCTAAATGCACTGCCGTTATGCCGTTAAGGCTTTATGTAGACTTCAGGAAGATAAATAGGGTGAATTAACTTAAATATGTTAAACTTATGATCTCAAGCATTTCGATATCGATTGCTAAATGTGTTTTTACAACAAATCGATTTTATACCTAAATATACAATTACGAAATTCTTCTACATGCACCGCCGCTATACCGCCATGGCTTCATGTCACTTTCGGTAGGTTAAAGAAGGTAATTTAACTTAAATATGTTAAGCTAATGATTTGAAGCATTTCGATATCGATTGCTAAATGTGCTAGTACAAAAAATTTGACTTTATACCTAAACATAGGATAACGGAATTCTTCCAAATGCACTGCCGTTAATCCGCCATGGCTTTATGTCAACTTCAGTTCGTTAAAGTAGGTTTATTAACTGAAATATGTTAAACTAATGATTTGAAGCATTTCGATATCGATTTCTAAATGCATATATACAAGAAAATCGACTTTATACCTAAATATAAGGTAACGGAATTCTTCCAAATTACTGTCGTTATGCCGCCATGGCTTTATTTCACCTTCAATACGTTAAAGTTGGTCAATTAACATAAACATGTTAAACTAATGATTTGAAGAATTTCGATATCGATTGCTAAATATGTAAATACAAGAAAATCTACTTTATACCTTAATATAAGATTACGGAATTCTTCTAAATGCACTGCAGTTATACCGTTAAGGCTTTATGTAGACTTCAGTGTATTAAAGAAGGTTTATTATAAATAACTTGAAAATGTAAAACTAATGATTTGAAGCATTTCGATATCGAATGCTCAATGTGTATATACAAGAAAATCGACTTTACATATACCTAAATATAAGATTACGGAATTCTTCCAAATGTACTGTCATTATGCCGCCATGGTTTGTATCAACTACAATACGATAAAGAAGGTTAATTATTTTAAATATGTTAAACTAATGGTTTGAAGCATTTCGATATCGATTGCTAAATGTGTAAATACAACAAAATCGACTTTATACCTAAATATAAAATTATAACATTACGGATTTCTTCTAAATGCACTGCCGTTATACCGTTAAGGCTTTATGTAGACCTCCTTAAGCTAAAAAATGTTTATTAACTTAAATATGTTAAACTAATGATTTGAAGCATTTCGATATCGATAGCTAAATGTGTATATACGAGAAAATCGACTTTATACCTGAATATAAGATTACGGAATTCTTCTACATGCACTTCCGTTATGCCGCCATGGCTTTATATCAACTTCAATATGTTAAAGAAGGTTAAATAACTTAAACATGTTAAAACAATGATTTGAAACATTTGGATATCGCTTGCTTAATGTGTATATACAAGAAAATCGAATTTATACCTAAATATAAGATAACGGAATTCTTCTAAACGCACTGCCGTTATGCCGTTAAGGCTTTATGTAGACTTAAGTGCGTTAAAGAAGGTTTATTATAAATAACTTGAAAATGTAAAACTAATGATGTGAAGCATTTCGATATCGATTGCTAAATGAGTGTATACAAGAAAATCGACTTTATACCTAAATATAAGATTATAAAATTCTTCTAAATGCACTGCCGTTATGCCGTTAAGGCTTTTGTAGACTTCAGTATGAAAAAGAGGGTTAATTAACTTAAATATGTTAAACTAATGATTTGAAGCATTTCGATATCGAATGCTAAATGTGTATGTACAAAAAAATCGACTTTATACCTAAATATAAGATAACGGAATTCATATAAATATACTGCCGTTATGCCGTTATGGCTTTATGTAAACTTCAGTAAGATAAAGAAGATTAATTAACTCAAATATGTTAAACCCCTTATCTGAAGCATTTCGATATCGATTGCGAAATGCATACTTACAAGAAAATCGAATTTATACCTAAATATAAGATTACGGAATTCTTCCACATGTACTGTCGTTATGCCGCCATGGCTTTTTATCACCTTCAATACGTTAAAGAAGGTTAATTATTTTAAATATGTTAAACTAGTGGTTTGAAGCATTTCGATATCGATTGCTAAATGTGTAAATACAAGATAATCGACTTTATACCTAAATATAAAATTATAACATTACGGAATTCTTCTAAATGCACTTCCAGTATACCGTTAAGGCTTTACGTAGACTTCAGTAAGCTTAAAAATGTTTATTAACTTAATATATTAAACTAATGATTTGAGGCATTTCGATATCGATAGCAAAATGAGTATATACAAGAAAATCAATTTTATACCTATATATAAGATTACGGAATTATTTTCATGCACTGCCGCTATGCCGCCATGGCTACATGCCAACTTCAGATCGTTAAAGAAGGTTTATTAACTTAAATATGTTAAACTAATGAGTTGAAGCATCTCGATATCGATTGCTAAATGTATCTATACAACAAAATCGACTTTATACCTAAATATAAGATTACGGAATTCTTCTAAATGCACTGGCGTTATACCGTTATGGCTTTATGTAAACTTCAGTAAGATAAAGAAGGTTAATAACCTTAAATATGTTAAACTATCGATTTGAAGCATTTCGTTATCGATTGCTTAATGTGTATATACAAGAAAATCGAATTTATACCTAAATATAAGATTACGAATTTCTTCTAAATGCACTGCCGTTATGCCGCCATGGCTTTATATCAACTTCAATAAGTTAAAGAAGGTTAACTAACTTAAATATGTTAAACTAATGATTTAAAACTTTTCGATATCGCTTGCTAAATGTGTATATACAAGAAAATCGAATTTATACCTAACTATAAGATTACGGAATTCTTTTAAATGCACTGCAGTTATACCGTTAAGGCTTTATGTAAACTTCAGTGCGTTAAAGAAGGTTTATTAACTTTAATATGTTAAACTAATGATTTGAAGCATTTCGATATCGATTACTAAATGAGTATATACAAGAAAATCGACTTTACATATACCTAAATATAAGATTACGGAATTCTTCCAAATGTACTGTCGTTATGCCGACATGGTTTGTATCAACTACAATACGTAAAAGAAGGTTAATTATTTTAAATATGTTAAACTAATGGTTTGAAGCATTTCGATATCGACTGCTAAATGTGTAAATACAACAAAATCGACTTGATACCTAAACATAAGATTACGTAATTCTTCTAAATGTACTGCCGTTATGCCGTTAAGGCTTTATGTAGACTTCAGGAAGATAAATAGGGTGAATTAACTTAAATATGTTAAACTTATGATCTCAAGCATTTCGATATCGATTGCTAAATGTGTTTATATAACAAATCGATTTTATACCTAAATATACAATTACGGAATTCTTCTACATGCACCGCCGCTATGCCGCCATGGCTTTATGTTAACTTCAGTGCGTTCAAGAAGCCTTATTAACTTAAATATGCTAAAATAATGATTTGAAGCATTTCGATATCGATTGCTAAATGTGCATATACAAAAAAATTGAATTTATACCTAAACATAAGATTACGTAATTCTTCTAAATGCACTGCCGTTATGCCGTTAAGGCTTTATGTAGACTTCAGGAAGATAAATAGGGTGAATTAACTTAAATATGTTAAACTTATGATCTCAAGCATTTCGATATCGATTGCTAAATGTGTTTTTACAACAAATCGATTTTATACCTAAATATACAATTACGAAATTCTTCTACATGCACCGCCGCTATACCGCCATGGCTTCATGTCACTTTCGGTAGGTTAAAGAAGGTAATTTAACTTAAATATGTTAAACTAATGATTTGAAGCATTTCGATATCGATTGCTAAATGTGCTAGTACAAAAAATTTGACTTTATACCTAAACATAGGATAACGGAATTCTTCCAAATGCACTGCCGTTAATCCGCCATGGCTTTATGTCAACTTCAGTTCGTTAAAGTAGGTTTATTAACTGAAATATGTTAAACTAATGATTTGAAGCATTTCGATATCGATTTCTAAATGCATATATACAAGAAAATCGACTTTATACCTAAATATAAGGTAACGGAATTCTTCCAAATTACTGTCGTTATGCCGCCATGGCTTTATTTCACCTTCAATACGTTAAAGTTGGTCAATTAACATAAACATGTTAAACTAATGATTTGAAGAATTTCGATATCGATTGCTAAATATGTAAATACAAGAAAATCTACTTTATACCTTAATATAAGATTACGGAATTCTTCTAAATGCACTGCAGTTATACCGTTAAGGCTTTATGTAGACTTCAGTGTATTAAAGAAGGTTTATTATAAATAACTTGAAAATGTAAAACTAATGATTTGAAACATTTGGATATCGCTTGCTTAATGTGTATATACAAGAAAATCGACTTTACATATACCTAAATATAAGATTACGGAATTCTTCCAAATGTACTGTCATTATGCCGCCATGGTTTGTATCAACTACAATACGATAAAGAAGGTTAATTATTTTAAATATGTTAAACTAATGGTTTGAAGCATTTCGATATCGATTGCTAAATGTGTAAATACAACAAAATCGACTTTATACCTAAATATAAAATTATAACATTACGGATTTCTTCTAAATGCACTGCCGTTATACCGTTAAGGCTTTATGTAGACCTCCTTAAGCTAAAAAATGTTTATTAACTTAAATATGTTAAACTAATGATTTGAAGCATTTCGATATCGATAGCTAAATGTGTATATACGAGAAAATCGACTTTATACCTGAATATAAGATTACGGAATTCTTCTACATGCACTTCCGTTATGCCGCCATGGCTTTATATCAACTTCAATATGTTAAAGAAGGTTAAATAACTTAAACATGTTAAAACAATGATTTGAAACATTTGGATATCGCTTGCTTAATGTGTATATACAAGAAAATCGAATTTATACCTAAATATAAGATAACGGAATTCTTCTAAACGCACTGCCGTTATGCCGTTAAGGCTTTATGTAGACTTCAGTAAGATAGAGGGGATTAATTAACTTAAATATGTCAAACTTATGATTTGAAGCATTTCGATATCGATTGCTAAATATGTAAATACAAAAAAATCTACTTTGTACCTAAATATAAGCTTACGGAATTCTTTTAAATGCACTGCAGTTATACCGTTAAGGCTTTATGTAGACTTAAGTGCGTTAAAGAAGGTTTATTATAAATAACTTGAAAATGTAAAACTAATGATGTGAAGCATTTCGATATCGATTGCTAAATGAGTATATACAAGAAAATCGACTTTATACCTAAATATAAGATTATAAAATTCTTCTAAATGCCGTTATGCCGTTAAGGCTTTTGTAGACTTCAGTATGAAAAAGAGGGTTAATTAACTTAAATATGTTAAACTAATGATTTGAAGCATCTCGATATCGATTGCTAAATGTGTATGTACAAAAAAATCGACTTTATACCTAAATATAAGATAACGGAATTCTTCTAAATGCACTGCCATTATGCCGTTAAGGCTTTATGTAGACTTCAGTAAGATAGAGGGGAATAATTAACTTAAACATGTTGAACTTATGATTTGAAGCATTTCGATATCGATTGCTAAATATGTAAATACAAGAAAATCGACATTGTACCTAAATATAAGATTACGGAATTCTTTTAAATGCACTGCAGTTATACCGTTAAGGCTTTATGAAGACTTCTGTGCGTTAAAGGCTTATTAACTTAATTATGTTAAACTAATGATTTGAAGCATTTCGATATCAATTGCTAAATGTGTATATACAAGAAAATCGACTGTATACCTAAATATAAGATTAAGGAATTCTTCTAAATGCACTGCCGATATGCCGCCATGGCTTTATGACAACTTCAGTGCTTTGAAGAAGGTTTATTAACTTAAATATGTTAAACTAATGAGTTGAAGCATCTCGATATCGATTGCTAAATGTGTATATACAACAAAATCGAATTTATACCTAAACATAAGATTACGGAATTCTTCTACATGCACTATCGTTATGCCGCCATGGCTTTATGTTAACTTCAGTGCGTTAAAGAAGCTTTATTAACTTAAATATGTTAAAATAATGATTTGAAGTATTTCGATATCGAGTGCTAAATGAGTATATACAAGAAAATCGACTTTATACCTAATTATAAGGTTACGTAATTCTTCTAAATGCACTGCCGTTATGCCGCTAAGGCTTTATGTAGACTTCAGTAAGATAAAGAGGGTTAATTAGCTTAAATATGTTAAACTAATGATTTGAAGCATTTCGATATCGATTGCTTAATGCATATATACAAGAAAATCTTCTTTATACCTGAATATAAGATTACGGAATTCTTCTACATGCACTGCCGTTATGCCGCCATGGCTTTATGACAACTTCAATATGTTAAAGAAGGTTAAATAACTTAAATATGTTAAACTAATGATTTGAAACATTTCGATATCGCTTGCTAAATGTGTATATACAAGAAAATCGAATTTATACCTAAATATAAGATAACGGAATTCTTCTAAACGCACTGCCGTTATGCCGTTAAGGCTTTATGTAGACTTCAGTAAGTTAGAGGGGAATAATTAACTTAAATATGTTAAACTTATGATTTGAAGCATTTCGATATCGATTGCTAAATATGTAAATACAAAAAAATCGACTTTGTACCTAAATATAAGATTACGAAATTCTTTTAAATGCACTGCAGTTATACTGTTAAGGCTTTATGTAGACTTCAGTGCGTTAAAGAAGGTTTATTATAAATAACTTGCAAATGTAAAACTAATGATTTAAAGCATTTCGATATCGATTGCTAAATGAGTATATACAAGAAAATCGACTTTATACCTAAATAAAAGATTATAAAATTCTTCAAAATGCTCTGCCGTTATGCCGTTAAGGCTTTTGTAGACTTCAGTATGAAAAAGAGGGTTAATTGACTTATATATGTTAAACTAATGATTTGAAGCATTTCGGTATCGATTGCTAAATGTGTATGTACAAAAAAATCGACTTTATACCTAAATATAAGATAACGGAATTCATATAAATATACTGCCGTTATGCCGTTATGGCTTTATGTAAACTTCAGTAAGATAAAGAAGATTAATTAACTCAAATATGTTAAACCCCTTATCTGAAGCATTTCGATATCGATTGCGAAATGCATACATACAAGAAAATCGAATTTATACCTAAATATAAGATTACGGAATTCTTCCACATGTACTGTCGTTATGCCGCCATGGCTTTTTATCACCTTCAATACGTTAAAGAACGTTAATTATTTTAAAATATGTTAAACTAGTGGTTTGAAGCATTTCGATATCGATTGCTAAATGTGTAAATACAAAAATAATCGACTTTATACCTAAATAAAAATTATAAAAAATTCTTCTAAATGCTCTTCCTTTATGCCGTTAAGGCTTTACGTAGACTTCAAAAAATGAAAAAAGGGTTAAATTGACTTAATATGTTAAACTAATGATTTAAAGGCATTTCGGTATCGATTGCTAAATGTGTATGTACAAAAAAAATCGATTTTATACCAAATATATAAGATTACGGAATTATAAAATATACTGCCGTTATGCCGTTATGGCTTTATGTCAACTTCAGTAAGTTAAAGAAGATTAATTAACTTAAATATTTTAAAACCCCTTAATTGAATCATTTCGGTATCGATTGCTAAATGCATATATACAAGAAAATCAAACTTTATACCTAAATATAAGATTGCGGAATTCTTCAATTTGTACTGCGTTATGCCGTAAATGGCTTTTTATCCCCTTAAAGAAACGTTAAAGAGGGTTGATTATTTTAAATATGTTAAACAAAGTGGTTTGAAGCATTTCGGTATCGATTTCTGAATGTGAAATATACAAAAATAATCGATTTTATACCTAAATAAAAAGTTTAAAAAGGAATTCTTCTAAATGCACTTCCTTTATACCGTTAAGGCTTTATGTAGATTTCAGTAAGATAAAAAATGTTTATTAATTTAAAATATGTTAAACTAATGATTTAAAGGCATTTCGATATCGATAGCTAAATGAGTATATATAAGAAAATCGATTTTATACCTAATATAAGATTACGGAATTCTTCTAATGCACTGCCGTTATGCCGCCATGGCTTTATGTCAACTTCAGTTCTTTAAAAAAAAGGGTTTTATTGACTTAAATATGTTAAACTAATAAATTTGAATCATTTCGGTATTAATTGCTAAATTTTGTTTACAACAAATTCGACTTTATACCTAAATATAAGAATACGGAATTTTTTAAAATTGCATTTTTTGCAGGTTATGCCGTTAAGGCTTTATGTAGATTTCTGAAAGGATAAAGAGGGTTGATTAACTTAAATATGTTAAACTAATTATTTGAAGCATTTCGGTATCGATTTCTGAATGTGTATATACAAGAAAATCGATTTTATACCTAAATATAAGATTAGGAATTTTTCCCTAAATGCACTGCCGTTATGCCGTCATGGCTTTATGTAGACCTTAAAGTAAGATAAAAGGGTTAATTAACTTAAATATGTTAAACTAATGATTTGAAGCATTTTGATATCGATTCTAAATAGAAATATATAAGAAAATCGACTTTATACCTAAATATAAGAAAAACGGAATTCTTCGAAATGCACTGCCGTTATGGGCTTTATTAAACTTCAGTTCGTTAAAAAAGGTTGTTTGACTTAAATATGTTAAAGTAATTATTTGAAGCGTTTCGATTTTAAATTTCCCCCTAAATGTGTTTACAATGAAAATAGACTTTAACCTAAATATAAAAATTACGGAATTCTTCAAACATGCAGTGCCGTTTCAAACCCATTGCCGTTATGCCAACTTTAGTTTTCGTTAAAGAGGCTTTATTAACTTAAATATGTGAAACTAATGATTTGAAGCATTTCGATATCGATTGCTAAATGCATATATACAAGAAAATCGATTTTATACCTAAATATAAGATTACGGAATTCTTCCAAATTACGGTCGTTATGCCGCCATGGCTTTATAACACCTTCAATACGGTAAAGATAGTTAATTAGCTTAAATATGTTAAACTAATGATTTGAAGCATTTCGATATCGATTGCTAAATATGTAAATACAAGAAAATCGACTTTATACATAAATATAAGATTACGGAATTCATCGAAATACACTGCCGTTATGGCTTATATAAACTTCAGTACGTTAAAAAAGGTTGTTTAACTTAAATATGTTAAAGTAATTATTTGAAGCATCTCGATATCGATTCCCAAATGTGTAAATACATGAAAATAGACTTTAACTTAAATATAAGATTACGGAATTCTTCTACATGCACTGCCGTTATGCCGCCATGGCTTTATGCCAACTTTAGATCGTTAAAGAGGTTTAATTAACTTAAATATGTGAAACTAATGATTTGAGGCATTTCGATATCGATTGCTAAATGTGTATATACAAGAAAATCGACTTTATACCTCAAAATAAGATTACGGAATTCTTCTACATGCACTGCCGTTATGCCGCCATGGCTTTATGCCAACTTCAGTTCGTTAAAGAGGGTTTATTAACTTTAATATGTTAAACTAATGATTTGAAGCATTTTGATATCGATTGCTAAATGTATATATACAAGAAAACCGACTTTATACCTAAATATAAGATTACGGAATTCTTTTAAATGCACTGCAGCTATACCGTTAAGGCTTTATGTAGACCTCTGTGCGTTAAAGCTTTATTAACTTAAATATGTTAAACTAATGATTTGAAGCATTTCGATATCGATTGCTAAATTAGTAAATACAAGAAAATCGACTTTATACCTAAATATAACAATAAGTAGTTCTTCTAAATGCACTGCCGCTATTCCGCCATGGCTTTATGTCAATTTCAGTTCGTTAAAGTAGGTTTGTTAACTTAAATATGTTAAACTAATGATTTGAAGCATTTCGATATCGATTTCTAAATGTATATATACAAGAAAATCGACTTTATACCTAAATATAAGATTACGGAATTCTTTTAAATGCACTGCAGCTATACCGTTAAGGCTTTATGTAGACCTCTGTGCGTTAAAGGTTTATTAACTTAAATATGTTAAACTAATGATTTGAAGCATTTCGATATCGATTGCTAAATGAGTAAATACAAGAAAATCGACTTTATACCTAAATTTATTATATTATTAGTTTCACATATTTAAGTTAATAAAACCTCTTTAACGAACTGAAGTTGGCATAAAGCCATGGCGGCATAACGGCAGTGCAAGTCTATTTTCATGTATTTACACATTTGGGAATCGATATCGAGATGCTTCAAATAATTACTTTAACATATTTAAGTTAAACAACCTTTTTTAACGTACTGAAGTTTATATAAAGCCATAACGGCAGTGTATTTCGATGAATTCCGTAATCTTATATTTAGGTGTAAAGTCGATTTTCTTGTATTTACATATTTAGCAATCGATATCGAAATGCTTCAAATCATTAGTTTAACATATTTAAGTTAATTAACTATCTTTAACGTATTTAAGGTGATATAAAGCCATGCGGCATAACGACAGTCATTTAGAAGATTCCGTTTCTTATATTTAGGTATAAAAATCGATTTTCTTGTATATACACATTTAGAATCGATATCGAAATGCTTCAAATCATTAGTTAACATATTTAAGTTAATAAACCTTCTTTATTTACTTAAGTTTACATATTTAAGCTAATAAACCTCTTTAACGGCATAACTGGCAATTGCGTCATTAGAAGAATTCGTAATCTTATATTTAGGTATGAAGTCGATTTTCTGTATTTACACATTTAGCAATCGATATCGAAATGCTTCAAATCATTATTTAACATATTTAAGTTAATTAACCTTTTTTAACGTACTGAAGTTTCATAAAGCCTACGGCATAACGGCAGTGCATTTAGAGAATTCCGTAATCTTATATTTAGGTATAAAGTCGATTTTCTTGTATATACACATTTAGCAATCGATATCGAAATGCTTCAAATCATTAGTTTAACATATTTAAGTTAATTAACCCTCTTTATCTTACTGAAGTCTACATAAAGCCTTAACGGCATAACGGCAGTCATTTTGGAAGAATTCCGTAATCTTATATTTAGGTATAAAGTCGATTTTCTTGTATATACTACATTTAGCAATCGATATCGAAATGCTTCAAATCATTAGTTTAACATATTTAAGTTAATTAACCTTCTTTATCTTACTGAAGTCTGCATAAAGCCTTAACGGCATAACGGCAGTGCTTTAGAAGAATTACGTAATCTTATATTTAGGTATAAAGTCGATTTTCTTGTATTAACACATTTAGCAATCGATATCGAAATGCTTCAAATCATTAGTTTAACATATTTAAGTTAATTAACCCTTTTAACTTATTGAACTAATAAAAGCCATGGCGGCATAACGGCAGTGCATTTAGAAGAATTCCGTAATCTTATATTTAGGTATAAAGTCGATTTTGTTGTATATACACATTTAGCAATCGATATCGAAATGCTTCAAATCATTAGTTTAACATATTTAAGTTAATTAACCTTCTTTAATCGTTAACTGAAGTTACATAAAGCCATAACGGCATAACGGCAGTGCATTTAAAGAATTCCGTAATCTTATATTTAGGTATAAAGTCGATTTTGTGTATATACTGACATTTAGCAATCGATATCGAAATGCTTCAAATCATTAGTTTAACATATTTAAGTTAATTAACCCTCTTTATCTTACTGAAGTCTACATAAAGCCTTAACGGCATAACGGCAGTGCATTTAAAGAATTACGTAATCTTATATTTAGGTATAAAGTCGATTTTCTTGTATTTACTCATTTAGCAATCGATATCGAAATGCTTCAAATTATTAGTTTAACATATTTAAGTTAATAAACCTTCTTTAACAACTGAAGTTGCATAAAGCCATGGCGGCATAACGGCAGTGCATGTAGAAGAATTCCGTTATCTTATATTTAGGTATAAAGTCGATTTTTTGTATATACACATTTAGCAATCGATATCGAAATGCTTCAAATCATTGGGTTTAACATATTTAAGTTAATAAACCTTTTTTTTCTTTTAACGCAAAACTTTTGAAGTTTTAATACATAAAGCCATGGCGGCATAACGACAGTACATTTGGAAGAATTCCGTAATCTTATATTTAGGTATAAAGAAGATTTTGTTGTATATATGCATTTAGCAATCGATTTCGAAAATCTTCAAATCATTAGTTTAACATATTTAAGTTAATTAACCTTCTTTAACGAACGGAAGTTGGCATAAAGCCATGGCGGCATAACGGCAGTGCATTTAGAAGAGTTCCGTAATCTTATGTTTAGGTATAAAGTCGATTTTCTTGTATATACACATTTAGCAATCGATATCAAAATGCCTCAAATCATTAGTTTAACATATTTAAATTAATTAACCCTCTTTATCTTACTGAAGTCTACAAACGCCTTAACGGCATAACGGCAAATCATTTAGAAGAATTGCGCAATCTTATATTTAGGTATAAAGTCGCTTTTCTTGTATATACTCATTTAGCAATCGATATCGAAATGCTTCAAATCATTAGTTTAACATATTTAAGTTAACAAACCTTCTTTAACGCACTGAAGTTAACACAAAGCCATGGCGGCATAACGGCAGAGCATGTAGAAGAATTCCGTAATCTTATATTCAGGTATAAATTCGATTTTTTTGTATATGCACATTTTGCAATCCATATCGAAATGCTTCAATTCATTAGTTTAACATATTTAAGTTAATTAACTTTCTTTAACGTATTGAAGTATATAGAAAGCCATGGCGGCATAACGACAGTACATTTGGAAGAATTCCGTAATCTTATATTTAGGTATAAATTCGATTTTGTTGTATATATGCATTTAGCAATCGGTTTCGAAAATTTTCAAATCATTAGTTTAACATATTTAAGTTAATAAACCTTCTTTAACGAACAGAAGTTAACATAAAGCCATAACGGCATAACGGCAGTGCATTTAGAAGAGTTCCGTAATCTTATGTTTAGGTATAAAGTCGATTTTCTTGTATACACACATTTAGCAATCGATATCGAAATGCCTCAAATCATAAGTTTAACATATTTAAGTTAATTAACCCTCTTTATCTTACTGAAGTCTACAAACGCCTTAACGGCATAACGGCAAATCATTTAGAAGAATTGCGCAATCTTATATTTAGGTATAAAGTCGATTTTCTTGTATATACTCATTTAGCAATCGATATCGAAATGCTTCAAATAACTGGTTTCACATATGTATTTAAGTTATTTAGCCTACTTTATCTTACTGGCGTTTACATGAAGCCTTATCGGCATGACGGCAGTGCATTTCGAAGAATTCCGTAGTCTTATATTTAGGTATAAAGTCGATTTTCTTTTATATACACATTTAGCAAACGATATCGAAATGCTTCAAATCACTAGTTTAACATATTTAAATTAATAAACCTTTTTTAACGAACTGAAGTTTACATAAAGCGATGGTGGCATAACGGCAGTGCATTTAGAAGAATTCCGTTATCTTATGTTTAGGTATAAAGTCGATTTTCTTGTATATACACAGTTAACGAGCGATATCGAAATGCTCCAAATCATTATTTTAACATATTTAAGTTAATAAAGCTTCTTTAACGCACTGAAGTTAACACAAAGCCATGGCGGCATAACGGCAGTGCATGTAGAAGAATACCGTAATCTTATGTTTAGGTATAAAGTCGATTTTCTTGTATTAACATATTTAGCAATCGATATCGAAATGCTTCAAATCATAAGTTTAACATATTTAAGTTAATTAACCTTCTTTAACGTATTGAAGTTGACATAAAGCCATGGCGGCATAACGACAGTACATTTGGAAGAATTCCGTAATCTTATATTTAGGTATAAAGTCGATTTTGTTCAATATACGCATTTAGCAATCGATATCGAAATGCTTCAAATCATTAGTTTAACATACTTAAGTTAATAAACCTTCTTTAACGCACTGAAGTCTACATAAAGCCTCAGCGGTATAAAGGCAGTGCATTTGGAAGAATTCCGTAATTTTATATTTAGGTATAAAGTCGATTTTGTTAAATATACACCTTTAACAATCGATATCGAAATGCTTCAAATCATTAGTTTAGCATATTTAAAATAATTAAATTCTTTATCTTACTGAAGTCTACATAAAGCCTTAACGGTATAACGGCAGTGCATTTAGAAGAATTACTTAATGTTATATTTGGGTATAAAGTCGATTTTCTTATATATACACATTTAGCAATCGATATCAAAATGCTTCAAATCATTAGTTTAACATATTAAAGTTAATAAACCCTCTTTAACGAACTGAAGTTGGCATAAAGCCATGGCGGCATAACGGCAGTGCATGCAAAAGAATTCCGTAATCTTATATTTAGGTATAAAATCGATTTTCTTGTATATACACATTTAGCAATCGATACCGAGATGCTTCAAATAACTGGTTTCACATATGTATTTAAGTTATTTAGCCTACTTTATCTTACTGGCGTTTACATGAAGCCTTATCGGCATGACGGCAGTGCATTTGGAAGAATTCCGTAATTTTATATTTAGGTATAAAGTCGATTTTGTTAAATATACACCTTTAACAATCGATATCGAAATGCTTCAAATCATTAGTTTAGCATATTTAAAATAATTAAATTCTTTATCTTACTGAAGTCTACATAAAGCCTTAACGGTATAACGGCAGTGCATTTAGAAGAATTACTTAATGTTATATTTGGGTATAAAGTCGATTTTCTTATATATACACATTTAGCAATCGATATCAAAATGCTTCAAATCATTAGTTTAACATATTAAAGTTAATAAACCTTCTTCAACGCACTGAAGTTGTCATAAAGCCATGGCGGCATAACGGCAGTGCATGTAGAAGAATTCCGTAATCTTATAATTAGGTTAAAGTCTATTTTCATGTATTTACACATTTGGGAATCGATATCGAGATGCTTCAAATAATTACTTTAACACATTTAAGTTAAACAACCTTTTTTAACGTACTGAAGTTTATATAAAGCCATAACGGCAGTGTATTTCGATGAATTCCGTAATCTTATATTTATGTATGAAGTCGATTTTTTTGTATTTACATATTTAGCAGTCGATATCGAAATGCTTCAAATCATTAGTTTAACATATTTAAGTTAATTAACCATCTTTAACGTATTGAAGGTGATATAAAGCCATGGCGGCATAACGACAGTAATTTGGAAGAATTCCGTAATCTTATATTTAGGTATAAAATCGGTTTTCTTGTATATACAAATTCAGAAATCGATACCGAAATGCTTCAAATCATTAGTTTACCATATTTAAGTTAATTAACCCTCTTTATCTTACTGAAGTCTACATAAAGACTTAACGGTATAACGGCAATGCATTTAGAAGAATGACGTAATGTTATATTTATGTATAAAGTCGATTTTCTTGTATATACACATTTAGCAATCGATATCGAAATGCTTCAAATCATTATTTTCATATATTTAAGTTAATAAACCTTCTTTAACCACCTGAAGTTTACATAAAACCATTACGGTAGAACGGCAGTGCATTTAGAAGAATTCCGTAATCTTATATTTAGGTATAAAATCGATTTTCTTGTACATACACATTTAGCAATCGGTATCGAAATGCTTCAAATCATTAGTTTAACATATTTAAGTTAATTAGCCCTCTTTATCTTACTGAAGTCTACATAAAGCCTTAACGGTATAACGGCAATGCATTAAGAAGAATGACGTAATATTATATTTATGTATAAAGTCGATTTTCTTGTATATACACATTTAGCAATCGATATCGAAATGCTTCAAATCATTAGTTCCATATATTTAAGTTAATAAACCTTCTTTAACCACCTGAAGTTTACATAAAACTATTACGGCAGAACGGCAGTGCATTTAGAATTCCGTAGTCTTATATTTAGTTATAAAATCGCTTTTTTTGTATATACACATTTAGCAATCGATATCGAAATGCTTCAAATAACTGGTTTAACATATGTATTTAAGTTATTTAGCCTACTTTGTCTTACTGGCGTTTACATAAAGCCTTATCGGCATGACGGCAGTGCATTTAGAAGAATTCCGTATTCTTATATTTAGGTATAAAGTCGATTTTGTTGTATACACACATTAAGCAATTAATATCGAAATTCTTCAAATCATTAGTTTAACATATTTAAGTTAATAAAACTTTTTTAACGAACTGAAGTTTACATAAAGCCATGGTGGCATAACGGCAGTGCATTTAGAAGAATTCTGCTATCTTATGTTTAGGTATAAAGTCGATTTTCTTGTATATACACATTTAGCAATCGATATCGAAATGCTTCAAATCAGTAGTTTAACATATTTAAGTTAATTAACCTTCTTTATCTCACTGAAGTCTTCAAAAACCTTAACGGCATAACGACAGTGCATTTTGAAGAATTACGTTATCTTATATTTGGGTATAAAGTCGATTTTCTTTTATTAACACATTTAGCAATCGATATCGAAATGCTTCAAATCATTAGTTTAACATATTTAATATAATTTACCCTTTTATCTTACTGAAATCTTCATAAAGCCTTAACGGCATAACGACAGTGCATTTAGAAGAATTACCTAATCTTATATTTAGGTATAAATTCGATTTTTTTGCATATACACATTTAGCAATCGAAATCGAAATGCTTCAAATTATTAGTTTAACATATTTAAGTTAATTCACCCTTTTATCTTACTGAAGTCTACATAAAGCCTTAACGGCATAACGGCAGTGCATTTAGAAGAACTACCTATTCTTACATTTACGTATAAAGTCGATTTTCTTGTATTTACTCATTTAGCAATCGATATCGAAATACTTCAACTTATTAGTTTAACATATTTAAGTTAATAAACCTTCTTCAACGAATTGAAGTTGGCATAAAGCCATGGCGGCATAACGGCAGTGCACGTAGAAGAATTCTGTTATCTTATATTTAGGTATAAAGTCGATTTTGTTGTATATACACATTAAGCAATCGATATCGAAAAGCTTCAAATCATTAGGTTAACATATTTAAGTTAATAAACCATCTCTAACGTATTGAAGGTGATATAAAGCCATGGCGGCATAACGACAGTACATTTGGAAGAATTCCGTTAACCTATGTTTAGGTATAAAGTCAGGTTTCTTGTGTTAGCACATTTAGCAATCGATATCGAAATGCTTCAAATCATTAGTTTTACATTTTCAAGTTTTTTATAATAAACCTTCTTTAACGCACTGAAGTCTGCAAAAGCCTTAACGGCATAACCGTAGTGCATTTAGAAGAATTCCGTAATCTTATATTTAGGTATAAAGTCGATTTTCTTGTATTTACATATTTAGCAATCGATATCGAAATGCTTCAAATCATTAGTTTAACATATTTAAGTTAATAAAGCTTCTTTAACGCACTGAAGTTAACATAAAGCCATAACGGTATAACGGCAGTGCGATTGGAAGAATTCCGTAATCTTATATTTAGGTATAAAGTTCATTTTCTTGTATATACACATTTAGCAATCGATATCGCGATGCTTCAATTCATTAGTTTAACATATTTAAGTTAATAAACCTTCTTCAATGAACTGAAGTTGTCATAAAGCCATGGCGGCATAACGGCAGTGCATGTAGAAGAATTCCCTAATCTTATATTTAGGTAAAAAGTCGATTTTCTGTATTTACATATTTAGCAAGCGATATCGAAATGCTTCAAATCATTAGTTTAACATATTTAAGTTAATAAACCTTTAACGCACAGAGGTTTTCATAAAGCCTTAACGGTATAACTGCAGTGCATTTAAAAGAATTCCGTATTCTTATATTTAGGTATAAAGTCGATTTTCTTGTATATATACATTTAGAAATCGAAATCGAAATGCTTCAAATCATTAGTTTAACATATTTAAGGTAACAAACCTACTTTACGAACTGAAGTTGACATAAAGCCATGGCGGAATAGCGGCAGTGCATTTGGAGGAATTCCGTAATCTTATATTTAGGTATAAAGTCGATTTTCTTGTATATACACATTTAGCAATCGATATCGAGATGCTTCAATTCATTAGTTTAACATATTTAAGTTAATAAACCTTCTTCAACGCACTGAAGTTGTCATAAAGCCATGGCGGCATAACGGCAGTCCATGTAAAAGAATTCCGTAAACTTATATTTAGGTATAAAGTCAATTTTCTTGTATATATGCATTAAGCAATCGATATCGAAATACTTCAAATCATTAGTTTAACATATTTAAGTTAATAAAGCTTCTTTAACGCACTGAAGTTAACATAAAGCCATGGCGGCATAACGGCAGTGTATGTAGAAAAATTCCGTAATCTTATATTTAGGTATAAAGTCGATTTTCTTGTATATACACATTTAGCAATCGATATCAAGATGCTTCAATTCATTAGTTTAAAATATTTAAGTTAATAAACCTTCTTCAACGCACTGAAGTTGTCATAAATCCAAGGCGGCATGACGGCAGTGCATGTAGAGGAATTCCGTAATCTTATATTTAGGTATAAAGTCGATTTTCTTGTATTTACATATTTAGCAATCGATATCGAAATGCCTCAATTCAATAGTTTAACATATTTAACATAACGCACTGAAGTTGTCATAAAGCCATGGCGGCATAACGGCAGTGCATGTAGAAGAATTCTGTAATCTTATATTTAGGTATAAAGTCGATTTTGTTGTATATACTCATTTAGCAATCGATATCGAGATGATTAAACTCATTAGTTTAACAAATTTAAGTTAACAAACTTTCTTTAACGAACTGAAGTTGACATAAAGACATGGCGGAATAGCGGCAGTGCATTTGGAAGAATTCCGTTATCCTATGTTTAGGTATAAAGTCAGGTTTCTTGTACTAGCACATTTAGCAATCGATATCGAAATGCTTCAAATCGATAGCTTAACATATTTAAGGTTATTAACCTTCTTTATCTTACTGAAGTTTACCTAAAGCCCTAACGGTATAACGGCAGTGCATGTAGAAGAATTCCGTAATCTTATATTTAGGTATAAAGTCGATTTTCTTGTATATACACATTTAGCAATCGATATCAAGATGCTTCAATTCATTAGTTTAAAATATTTAAGTTAATAAACCTTCTTCAACGCACTGAAGTTGTCATAAATCCATGGCGGCATGACGGCAGTGCATGTAGAAGAATTCCGTAATCTTATATTTAGGTGACGGCAGTGCATGTAGAAGAATTCCGTAATCTTATATTTAGGTATAAAGTCGATTTTCTTGTATTTAGATATTTAGCAATCGATATCGAAATGCCTCAATTCAATAGTTTAACATATTTAACATAACGCACTGAAGTTGTCATAAAGCCATGGCGGCATAACGGCAGTGCATGTAGAAGAATTCTGTAATCTTATATTTAGGTATAAAGTCGATTTTCTTGTATATACTCATTTAGCAATCGATATCGAGATGATTAAACTCATTAGTTTAACAAATTTAAGTTAACAAACTTTCTTTAACGAACTGAAGTTGACATAAAGACATGGCGGAATAGCGGCAGTCCATGTAGAAGAATTCCGTAAACTTATATTTAGGTATAAAGTCAATTTTCTTGTATATATGCATTAAGCAATCGATATCGAAATGCTTCAAATCGATAGTTTTACATTTTCAAGTTATTTATAATAAACCTTCTTTAACACACTGAAGTCTACATAAAGCCTTAACGGTATAACTGCAGTGCATTTAGAAGAATTCCGTAATCTTATATTAAGGTATAAAGTCGATTTTCATGTATTTACGTATTTAGCAATCGATATCGAAATGCTTCAAATCATTAGTTTAACATATTTATGTTAATTAACCAACTTTAACGTATTGAAGGTGAAATAAAGCCATGGCGGCATAACGACAGTAATTTGGAAGAATTCCGTAATCTTATATTTTGGTATAAAGTCGATTTTCTTGTATATATGCCTTTAGAAATCGATATCGAAATGCTTCAAATCATTAGTTTAACATTTTAAGTTAATAAATATTTTTTAGCATACTGAAGTCTACATAAAGCCATGGCGGATTAACGGCAGTGCATTTGGAAGAATTCCGTTATCCTATGTTTAGGTATAAAGTCAAATTTCTTGTACTAGCACATTTAGCAACCTATATCGAAATGCTTCAAATCATTAGTTTAACATATTTAAGTTAAATTACCTTCTTTAACCTACCGAAAGTGACATGAAGCCATGGCAGCATAACGGCGGTGCATGTAGAAGAATTCTGTAATTTTATATTTAGGTATAAAATCGATTTGTTGTATAAACACATTTACCAATCGATATCGAAATGCTTAAGATCATTAGTTTAACATATTTAAGGTTATTAACCTTCTTTATCTTACTGAAGTTTACCTAAAGCCATAACGGTATAACGGCAGTGCATTTAGAAGAATTGCGTAATCTTATATTTAGGTATAAAGTCGATTTTGTTGTATATATACATTTAGCAATCGATATCGAGATGCTTCAACTCATTAGTTTAACATATTTAAGTTAATAAACCTTCTTTAACGATCTGAAGTTGGCATATAGCCATGGCGGCATAGCGCCAGTGCATGTAGAAGAATTCCGTAATTTTATATATAGGTATAAAATTGATTTTCTTGTATATATAGTCATTTTGCTATCGATATCGAAATGCTTCAAATCATTAGTTTAATATATTAAGTTAATAAACATTTTTTAGCTTACCGAAGTCTACATAAAGCCTTAACGGTATAATGGCAGTGCATTTAGAAGAATTCCGTAATGTTATAATTTTATATTTAGGTATAAAGTCGATTTTCTTGTATTTACACATTTAGCAATCGATATCGAAATGTTTCAAACCACTAGTTTAACATATTTAAAATAATTAACCTTCTTTAACGTATTGAAGGTGATAAAAAGCCGTGGCGGCATAACGACAGTACATGTGGAAGAATTCCGTAATCTTATATTTAGGTATAAATTCGATTTTCTTGTATGTATACATTTCGCAATCGATATCGAAATGCTTCAGATAACTGGTTTAACACATTTGAGTTAATTAACCTTCTTTATCTTACTGAAGTTTACATAAAGCCATAACGGCATAACGGCAGTATATATATATGAATTCCGTTATCTTATATTTAGGTATAAAGTCGATTTTTTGTACATACACATTTAGCAATCGATATCGAAATGCTTCAAATCATTAGTTTAACATATTTATGTTAATTAACCCTCTTTTTCATACTGAAGTCTACAAAAGCCTTATCGGCATAACGGCAGTGCATTTAGAAGAATTTTATAACCTTATATTTAGGTATAAAGTCGATTTTCTTGTATATACTCATTTAGCAATCGATATCGAAATGCTTCAAATCATTAGTTTTACATTTTCAAGTTATTTATAATAAACCTTCTTTAACACACTGAAGTCTACAAAAAGCCTTAACGGTATAACTGCAGTGCATTTAAAAGAATTCCGTAATCTTATATTTAGGTACAAAGTCGATTTTTTTGTATTTACACATTTAGCAATCGATATCGAAATGCTTCAAATCATTAGTTTAACATATTTATGTTAATTAACCCTCTTTTTCATACTGAAGTCTACAAAAGCCTTATCGGCATAACGGCAATGCATTTAGAAGAAATCCGTAATGTTATAATTTTATATTTAGGTATAAAGTCGATTTTGTTGTATTTACACATTTAGCAGTCGATATCGAAATGCTTCAAACCATTAGTTTAACATATTTAAAATAATTAACCTTCTTTAACGTATTGTAGTTGATACAAACCATGGCGGCATAACGACAGTACATTTGGAAGAATTCCGTAACCCTTATATTTAGGTATATGTAAAGTCGATTTTCTTGTATATACACATTTAGTAAGCGATATCGAAATGCTTCAAATCATTAGTTTAACATATTAAAGTTAATAAACCTTCTTTAACGCACTGAAGTCTACATAAAGCCTTAACGGGATAACTGCTGTGCATTTAGAAGAATTCCGTAATCTTATATTAAGGTATAAAGTCGATTTTCTTGTATTTACATATTTAGCAATCGATATCGAAATGCTTCAAATCATAAGTTTAACATATTTAAGTTAATTAACCATCTTTAACGTATTAAAGGTGAAATAAAGCCATGGCGGCATAACGACAGTAATTTGGAAGAATTCCGTTATCTTATATTTAGGTATAAAGTCAATTTGCTTGTATATATGCATTTAGCAATCGATATCGCAATGCTTCAAATTATTAGTTTAACATATTTAAGTTATTTAACCCTATTTATCTTCCTGAAGTCTACATCAAGACTTAGCGGCATAACGGCAGTGCATTTAGAAGAATAACGTAATTTTATATTTAGGTATAATCTTATATTTAGATATAAAGTCGATATATATATCGAAAAGTTTCAAATCAATATTTTAATATATTTAAGTTAATAAGCCTTCTTTAACGCACTGAAGTTAACATAAAGCCATGGCGGTATAACGGCAGTGCATGTAGAAGAATTCCGTAATCTTATGTTTAGGAATAAATTCGATTTTGTTGTATATACTCATTTAGCAATCGATATCGAGATGATTAAACTCATTAGTTTAACATATTTAAGTTAATAAACTTTCTTCGAAGAACTGAAGTTGGCATAAAATCATGGCCGCATAATGGCTGTGCATGCAGAAGTATTCCGTTATCTTATATTTAGGTATAAAGTCGATTTTCTTGTATATACACATTTAGTAATCGATATCGAAATGCTTCAAATCATTAGTTTAACATATTAAAGTTAATAAACCTTCTTTAACGCACTGAAGTCTACATAAAGCCTTAACGGTATAACTGCAGTGCATTTGGAAGAATTCCGTAATCTTATATTAAGGTATAAAGTCGTTTTTCTTGTATTTACATATTTAGCAATCGATATCGAAATGCTTCAAATCATTAGTTTTACATTTTTAAGTTATTTATAATAAACTTTCTCTAACGCACTGAAGTTTACATAAAGCCTTAACGGTATAACTGCAGTGCATTTAAAAGAATTCCGTAATCTTATATTTAGGTACTAAGTCGATTTTCTTGTATTTACATATTTAGCAATCGAAATCGAAATGCTTCAAATCATAAGTTTAACATAATTAAGTTAATTATTCCCCTCTATCTTACTGAAGTCTACATAAAGCCTTAACGGCATAACGGCAGTGCGTTTAGAAGAATTCCGTTATCTTATATTTAGGTATAAATTCGATTTTCTTGTATATACACATTTAGCAAGCGATATCGAAATGTTTCAAATCATTTGTTTAACATATTTAAGTTAGTTAACCTTCTTTAACATATTGAAGTTGATATAAAGCCATGGCGGCATAACGGCAGTGCATGTAGAAGAATTCCGTAATCTTATATTCAGGTATAAAGTCGATTTTCTTGTATATACACATTTAGAAATCGATATCGAAATGCTTCAAATCATTAGTTTAACATATTAAGTTAATAAACATTTTTTAACTTAATGAGGTCTACATAAAGCCTTTACGGTATAACGGCATTGCATTTAGAAGAAATCCGTAATGTTATAATTTTGTATTTAGGTATAAAGTCGATTTTGTTCTATTTTCACATTTAGCAGTCGATATCGAAATGCTTCAAACCATTAGTTTAACATATTTAAAATAATTAACCTTATTTAACGTATTGTAGTTGATACAAACCATGGCGGCATAACGACAGTACATTTGGAAGAATTCCGTAATCTTATATTTAGGTATATGTAAAGTCGATTTTCTTGTATATACACATTTAGCAATCGATATCGAAATGCTTCAAATCATTAGTTTTACATTTTCAAGTTAACAGACCTTCTTTAACCTACCGATGGTGACATGAAGCCTGCATTTAGAAGAATTCCATAATCTTATATTTAGGTATAAAGTCGATTTTCTTGTATATACTCACTTAGCAATAGATATCGAAATGCTTCAAAACATTAGTTTAACATATTTAAGTTAATTAACCCTCTTTTTCATACTGAAGTCTACAAAAGCCTTAACGGCATAACGGCAGCGCATGTAGAAGAATTCCGTTATCTTTTATTCAGGTATAAAGTCGATTTTCTTGTATATACACATTTAGCAATCGATATCGAAATGCTTCAAATCATTAGTTTTACATTTTCAAGTTATTTATAATAAACCTTCTTTAACACACTGAAGTCTACATAGAGCCTTAACGGCATAACGGCAGTGCATTTAGAAGAATTACGTAATCTTATATTTAGGTATAAAGTCGATTTTGTTCAATATACGCATTTAGCAATCGATATCGAAATGCTTCAAATCATTAGTTTAACATATTTAAGATAATAAACCTTCTTTAACGCACTGAAGTCTACATAAAGCCTTAACGGTATAACTGCACTGCATTTAGAAGAATTCCGTTATCTCATATTTAGGTATAAATTCGACTTTCTTGTATATACTCATTTAGCAAACGATATCAAAATGCTTCAAATCATTAGTTTAACTTATTTAAGTTAATTAACCTTCTTTAACGAATTGAAGTTGACATAAAGTCATGGCGGCATAACGACAGTACATTTGGAAGAATTCCGAAATCTTATATTTAGGTATAAAGTCGATTTTCTTGTATATACACATTTAGCAATCGATATCGAAATGCTTCAAATCACTAGTTTAACATATTTAAGTTAATAAACCTTCTTTAACTCACTGAAGTCTACATAAAGCCTTAACGGCATAACGGCAGTGCATTTAGAAGAATTATGTTATCTTATATTTAGGTGTAAATTCGATTTTCTTGTATATACACATTTAGCAAGCGATATCGAAATGCTTCAAATCATTAGTTTAACATATTTAAGTTAATTAACCTTCTTTAACGTATTGAAGTTGATTTAAAGCCATAAAGGCAGTGCATTTGGAAGAATTCCGTAATCTTATATTTAGGTATAAAGCCGATTTTCTTTTATATACACATTTAGATATCGATATCGAAATGCTTCAAGTCATTAGTTTAACATATTAAGTCAATAAACATTTTTTAGCTTACTGAAGAATTCCGTAGTCTTATATTTAGGTATGAATTCGATTTTCTTGTATATACATATTGGCAGGCGATATCGAAATGCTTCAAATCATTAGTTTAACATATTTAAGTTAATTAACCTTCTTTACCGTATTGAAGTTGATATAAAGCCATAACGGTAGTGCATTTGGAAGAATTCCATAATCTTATATTAAGTATGTAGTCGAGTTTCTTGGATTTACACATTTAGCAATCGATATCGAAAATCTTCAAATAACTGGTTTAGCATATTTAGGTTAATTAACCCTCTTTATCTTACTGAAGTTTAAATAAAGCCATAACGGCATAACGGCAGTATATTGGAGTGAATTCCGTAATCTTTTATTTAGGTATAAAATCGATTTTCTTGTATATACACATTTAGCAATCGATATCGAAATGCTTCAACTCATTAGTTTAACATATTTAAGTTAATAAACCTTCTTTAACGATCTAAAGTTGGCATAACGGCAGTGGATGTAGAAGAATTCCGTAATCTTATATTTAGGAATAAAGTCGATTTTCTTGTATATACATATCTAGCTATCGATATCTAAATGCTTCAAATCATTTGTTAGCCACGGCGGCATAACGACAGTACATTTGGGACAATTCCGTAATCTTATATTTAGGTATAAAGTCGATTTTTTTGTATATACACATTTAGCAATCGATGCCGATATGCTTCGCATCATAAGTTTAACAGATTTAAGTTAATTAATCCTCTTTATCTTACTGAAGTCTGCAAAAGCCTTAACGTCATAACGGCAGTGCATTTAGAAGAATTACGTAATCTTATATTTAGGTATAAATTCGACTTTCTTGTATATACTCATTTAGCAAACGATATCAAAATGCTTCAAATCATTAGTTTAACTTTTTTAAGTTAATTAACCTTCTTTAACGAATCGAAATTGACATAAAGTCATGGCGGCATAACAACAGTACATTTGGAAGAATTCCGAAATCTTATATTTAGGTATAAAGTCGATTTTCTTGTATACACACATTTAGCAATCGGTATCGAAATGCTTCAAATCACTAGTTTAACATATTTAAGTAAATAAACCTTCTTTAACTCACTGAAGTCTACATAAAGCCTTAACGGCATAACGGCAGTGCATTTAGAAGAATTATGTTATCTTATATTTAGGTATAAATTCGATTTTCTTGTATATACACATTTAGCAATCGGTATCGAAATGCTTCAAATCACTAGTTTAACATATTTAAGTTAATAAACCTTCTTTAACTCACTGAAGTCTACATAAAGCCTTAACGGCATAACGGCAGTGCATTTAAAAGAATTATGTTATCTTATATTTAGATATAAAGTCGATTTTCTTGTATATACACATTTAGCAATCGGTATCGAAATGCTTCAAATCACTAGTTTAACATATTTAAGTTAATAAACCTTCTTTAACTCACTGAAGTCTACATAAAGCCTTAACGGCATAACGGCAGTGCATTTAGAAGAATTATGTTATCTTATATTTAGGTATAAATTCGATTTTCTTGTATATACACATTTAGCAATCGGTATCGAAATGCTTCAAATCACTAGTTTAACATATTTAAGTTAATAAACCTTCTTTAACTCACTGAAGTCTACATAAAGCCTTAACGGCATAACGGCAGTGCATTTAGAAGAGTTCCGTAATCTTATATTTAGGTATAAATTCGATTTTCTTGTATATACTCATTTAGCAATCGATATCGAAATGCTTCAAATCATTATTTTAACATATTTAAGTTAATAAGGCTTCTTGAACGCACTGAATTTAACATAAAGCCATGGCGGTATAACGGCAGTGTATGTAGAAGAATTCCGTAATCTTATGTTTAGGAATAAATTCGATTTTGTTGTATATACACATTTAGCCATCGATATCGAAATGCTTCAAATCATTAGTTTAACATATTAAGTTAATAAACATTTTTTAGCTAAATGAGGTCTACATAAAGCCTTAACGGTATAAAGGCAGTGCATTTAGAAGAAATCCGTAATGTTATAATTTTATATTTAGGTATAAAGTCGATTTTGTTGTATTTACACATTTAGCAGTCGATATCGAAATGCTTCAAACCATTAGTTTAACATATTTAAAATAATTAACCTTCTTTGACATATTGTAGTTGATACAAACCATGGCGGCATAACGACAGCACATTTGGAAGAATTCCGTAATCTTATATTTAGGTATATGTAAAGTCGATTTTCTTGTATATACACATTTAGTAATCGATATCGAAATGCTTCAAATCATTAGTTTAACATACTAAAGTTAATAAACCTTCTTTAACGCACTGAAGTCTACATAAAGCCTTAACGGGATAACTGCAGTGCATTTAGAAGAATTCCGTAATCTTATATTAAAGTATAAAGTCGATTTTCTTGTATTTACATATTTACCAATCGATATCGAAATGCTTCAAATCCTTAGTTTAACATATTTAAGTTAATTAACCATCTTTAACGATGTCGAAATGCTTCAAATCATTGGTTTAACATATTTAAGTTAACAAACCTTCTTTAAAGAACTGAAGTTGACACAAAGCCATGGCGGATTAACGGCAGTGCATTTGGAAGAATTCCGTTATCCTATGTTTAGGTATAAAGTCAAGTTTCTTGTACTAGCACATTTAGCAATCGATATCGAAATGCTTCAAATCATTAGTTTAACATATTTAAGTTAAATTACCTTCTTTAACCTACCGAAGGTGACATGAAGCCATGGCGGCATAACGGCAGTGCATGTAGAAGAATTCCATAATTTTATATTTAGGTATAAAATCGATTTGTTGTATAAACACATCGTGCAATCGATATCGAAATGCTTCAAATCATTAGTTTAGCATATTTAAGTTAATTAACCCTATTTATCTTACTGAAGTCTACATCAAGCCTTAACGGCATAACGGCAGAGCATTTAGAAGAATAACGTAATCTTATATTTAGGTATAATCTTATATTTAGATATAAAGTCGTTATATATATCGAAATGTTTCAAATCATTATTTTAACATATTTAAGTTAATAAGCCTTCTTTAACGCACTGAAGTTAACATAAAGCCATGGCGGTATAACGGCAGTGCATGTAGAAGAATTCCGTAATCTCGTAATCTTATGTTTAGGTATAAATTCGATTTTGTTGTATATACACATTTAGTAATCGATATCGAAATGCTTCAAATCATTAGTTTAACATATTAAAGTTAATAAACCTTCTTTAACGCACTGAAGTCTACATAAAGCCTTAACGGTATAACTGCAGTGCATTTAGAAAAATTCCGTGATCTTATATTAAGGTATAAAGTCGATTTTCTTGTATTTACATATTTACCAATCGATATCGAAATGCTTCAAATCATTAGTTTAACATATTTAAGTTAACAAACCTTCTTTAACGAACCGAAGTTGACATAAAGCCATGGCGGATTAACGGCAGTGCATTTGGAAGAATTCCGTTATGCTATGTTTAGGTACAAAGTCGATTTTCTTGTATATACTCATTTAGCAATCGATATCGAAATGCTTCAAAATATTAGTTTAACATATTTAAGTTAATTAACCCTCTTTTTCATACTGAAGTCTACAAAAGCCTTAACGGCATAACGGCAGGGCATGTAGAAGAATTCCGTTATCTTTTATTTACGTATAAAATCGATTTTCTTGTATATACACATTTAGCAAGCGATATCGAAATGTTTCAAATCATTAGTTTAACATATTTAAGTTAATAAAGCTTCTTTAACGCACTGAAGTTAACAAAAGCCATGGCGGCATAACGGCAGTGCATGTAGAA